>JAQFZX010001893.1:0-24081 GCA_034682405.1 Hydroisotoma schaefferi | reverse complement strand
TAGGTGTTTCCAAGGTGAATTTTTCTTATACAAAAGCTCGAAATTAACTAACTTGCTTGCACTCAGTTAATTGTTAAACAGACCATGTTTTAAATTCTTTTGTGATTAGACGTTAGAATTTATCAAACCAATCGTTCCATCAATCCTTCTCCGTTTATTTTTATATTTAAAGGGATATTCCTTTTGAGTACAAGCAATGATTTCTATATTTTCAAACTTTCTATATCCAACACTTGCGGGTACAAAATCCTTAAACATTTTTTTACATCCTCCATCAGCAAGTTAGCAAGCACCATCTAAAGCTAAACTACTTTTGTGCTGGTCGTTGGTTAAAGTGATTTTAATTTGAGCTCCCCAACTCCACCTTGTCAAAGTCATAGTGAAGGCAGTATAACGGTCCATTTACAAAATACTATTGAAAAAGCAATAAATTCCATTACAACTGCACTGTCTGTTGCCTATAAATATTTAAAACTATGGTCAATAGAATATAAATTCCCCAAAATATCTACCTGGACTTACTCCGCACTCCTTCTACACCTTTAAAATAAGAATTTATATGACACATAAAATATCTGTGGGCTAGGCTAGACGTAGACCGATGATTTCAGCACGCTTAACATCTCTAGAAACTCTACAGCAAAAAGCAGCAAGCAAACACCGACAATGCAAACAGCTATAGAATTCTATGGGATTGCTAAATACGAACATTGATCAATAAATACTGTTCACTTCGGGCATCATACAATTGTATTTCGCCAATGTAATGATATGAAGAAAGGATTCTTCTGTAAATGTCTTTTTCATTTATTTTGCTCTCTTCTAGTTTCTATTTATTTATTCTGTTTGCAACCAAAGAAAAAGTTGAGATCTTGTTGTTGAACGTTCTATATTGCATTCATTCTTACAGAATACCTAGAGTTTCTCTTTAAAAGACAAATTAATCTATCCAGAAGGGGTGGGGTTTTTTTTCGAAGAATTGTGTCGTTCTATTTCATTTTTTCTGAAAGATCAACTCAAGGTGAACATCATATAAAAAATGCGGTAGACTTTCTTACAAAAAAGAAACAAAAGTTTTAAAAAATCCCTATTTTCCTTTTCCTCCTGTAATGCTAAATTTAAAACAAATAGCTTGAGTTGATCTTTCATCTAAAATGAACCTAACAAGATTTTAACGTCCATACGCACAGTACTGTGCCGTGAAAGTTGTAGGATTTTTACAAGTTCAACGAATGTTTAACCATTTATTTTGTAAAGTAGATTCTTAACTTAATGTTTCTTTTTTCAGTTAAGATTAAGACGACAGCAATTTTAAATTAAATAAGTTTCAACAGTAGTGGAACAATCCATTTAAAAAGCCATCACTTTTCATACCACGTTCAAGTTACCTAACATTCAAATAATGAAGGACTAAACAGAGCATAAAGAGATTTTTTAAATAATTACCTCGTTCTTGAGGTTTTGAATATTCATTTCAATAAGTCTAAAAAGATTTTCCCCAAAATACTAACTTTGAATTGGACCATTTTCCCTTTAAAATACGAATTAATTTAACTAGCGTTTGGCTGTGTAAAATGATATAGAATCCATTAAACAATTTATTTAATTAATTTATACATCTACCTTATGTTTTATTCCCCTATTCCTATATAATTAAATACATTCTCCAAATTAAATTTACGTTTCATTCTTAACCTTACCAGTAAGGTTCCAGTTATTTTTTTTTACTTTAAAAAACATGAAAATTATTCCTAAACTTCTTCCAGTCATCCTTACCTTTGATTAAATGACATTATAACCTTACGAAACTTTGCCTGTGTTTCTCGATTTAGTTTCAGACAATGACTGAATATGCTATATAATTTCGATTGTGCCTCTTTATACCAAAATGATCAATTTTTAATTGGGTTCAATTTTCATTTCTTGACTACAATTTCACTATGCTCTGAAATTCCTAAGCTATCCATAATTTAAACCTTCTAAAGTTTGTTCAAACTTTTCAACTTAACAACTGAGTAAGCATTTTACCAATGTAATATTTGAGTAAATAGCCTAGCTCAGCAGTTTAAGAAAAAATGGTTTCAGGCTTCTTTTGCCGATCAAGTGTTTTCAGCTTTCAAAATTGAAAACCAGACTAGCTTTCTCTTGAGAGCATAAACTTCCCACATTGTATGATACTTCTCAAGTAGTAGTCTTATAATTAAACCAGTCTGCGGACTTATATTAAACCCTGCAAAATGCGCTACACCAATTAAATTTTTATTACAGTTATGTTCTTTTTTTGTCGATTCAAAAATTGTCCAATGGAAAGTCTCCTATATTTATCTATAAATCGGAAATTAATCTGTCCCTTCTCTATTTTTATTTGTACCGTCTAATGTATTACTAAAGTACAAGTTACTCCATCCTTATACCGATAAAATTCGTTGCGCCGTTCCTTTCTACATTGATTCTTTTCTTATGCTATACAAGACAAAGGAATAGCTTTCTTACTGCCAAATTGCTGCCGAAATCTAGTAATAATAAACTGCAAAAAGTTCCCTTTTATTAAGAAAAAAGCAGATGCTCAAAGCAAGTCAAGCGAACGGGAGTAAAGATGAGAGAGAGAATGGCCAACGATAAAAAGAGTTGTGTACTTCTGTAGTTTCCAATGTTCCGAAGGACTTGTAGAGAAGTAGATCTTGTATATATTTTCACAAATTGAATATGTATGTATATGTATCCTGTCAGCACCAACATAAAATTAATAAGGTATTAAATAGGCATGGGATGTGATAGAAGTAGATTCCATAATTTAGAAGCATATTTTACTAACTACAACTTATTGATTGACATGTGGTCATGGGTCGTATTACTGTAATATTCACAAATACTGAAGCCACCCCTTGATGTTTTCACTTTTACTTTTATCCAAGAGCATTCACCAAGATTGGTTGAGTGGCAATATCTTGGCTTTCTTGCTTTTCTACAGTCCACGCCGTGTACATCCATTTCAAAAGGTTAGGGTTTCTCTTTTGTAAATAGTTAGATCAAATCCCAGGTTTTGTGGCTTTGGTAGCTTTCACTTCTGGGGTTTCTCCACTATATTCACGCGTAAATAAAAGTATGTTATATGCATACAGTACAAGGTATTGGTTTTTATTTCCCCAGACTTAGTTAAAGAAAAAGAAAACATAGTTTATGCTCGAACTTCGAGGTAAATTCTACTGGATAATATGCATACGAGGATATTTTGTGTGCAAATTCTTGACCCGACAAGACGTGTCACCCAAGTTGTTGAATGATGTCCTGTGTCTGCATCAAACCTGCCCCACAATTTGTTTATACACTCGGTAATCCTTCTGTGATCATTGGACAAAAAGTAACAACAAACATTTTGAAACTCGCTTCAAAATAAAGTGGGATGAATTATAATTCTTTGAGAGAAAAATATGAACATTATACTCTCAGTTCTGTTTGACCATAAATAAACGTTCAGTATTTGCATCCGTATGAATTCCTATCTAAGTATGCATCAGTTATCTGTCGATAAGCAAACATCATATCGAAAGGCATGTCGCGGGACCCGTGTGGCAGAACTTCGTGTCGTGCTCACGTCCAAAGCATGCGGTGGTATTTATAGTCGACGGGTTCTCCTGTATTCTGCCTTCCCCGCAGGAAAAGAGATTGATAATAGTAAGGATCACATCGTCTATGGTATTTACGCTCACAGATACACAAACACCAACGCATAAAGTGGGTAAAAAGTTAGTAATATTTATGTGCACGTAATGGGTAATTAATTTATTTAAGACTAAACTCGGGTATAGTGCGAATGATGATGCGTTCGTTCACTAAAATATAGCCGTTGTTTATAGGTTCTGTTAGTCAAATAGAATAAGTTACCACGCGGTAGACTTGCCCTTCTTTCTCCAAACTTGTCTAGTTGAGTTTTATTACTCAAGTATGATGTAATATATAAACTAATGTACCCTATTTGTAGTATCGGGTGTAATTGACCAACTAGTGGATTGATCAACTTATTGGAAATCTAGGACACTTAATAAAAGGAAAGGTTGGAGAAAGCGGTTCAAGCATCTTAGGCTTCCAGTTACTCAATATACGCATCATTTAGATTCAATAATGACATTTTTTCGATGCTCATAGGTTAGATGATTGTGTTTATGTGCACAAATACACACAAAGGGCTTCCTTTAATCCCTAAACTATAGTTACTTTCACTCTGAGCAGATATGGCCCGAATATGTATTCCGTGTTGATGCCAGCTTGTAAGAAATTACACGTGGAACGAAATAATATTTTGTTCTTTAGGAAAGAAAACCTAATTTGCAATTCAGTTAGTTTAGGCTTCCTTCTGTTGTAGAAGTTGAGTGCATGATAGTTAGTTCCAAGCTGTTCAACCAAGTTACTTTCCCCATACTTATTCGATGACATCGTAGAAGTATTCTCTCGGCCTCGAGCAAAAATAACTACATTACTTCTGTAGCATGAGTTTGCGAACTTATCGGGGTTTACTTTCTGAGAATGTACTAAAAAGTAAGACAAACAAGCTGATAAAAAATGTAGAGACTTATTGATTTAAATACTTTTATTACGGATCTATGCACGCACACGAAATAAAATGAGGAAAAATCCAGTTTAGAAAATATATTTAACTGACAATAGAAACCATCACGTAGCACTATAAACAAGCTTACTGCTTGCAATACGTAAGAAGCTAAAGTGTTAGTTGGGAATAAGATATTTCAATTCTGTCGACAGTTCAGCTTTTATTTCCTGATCGTGAAGAAAATGTAAGGTTCTTTTACATGCAAATCTATAAATTCCTCTTTTATGTGTACCATCTAGTCTCCAGCTCTCCTAATAATATAATCCAAGTTAACTGACTGCAATCACTCAGAAAAGTTTCCATCCGAGAAATAGATGTAAGAATGGGCTTTAACGGCTAGCTGAATTGCTTGCTGATAGGGAGTTCCAATCTGTAAATGGTCTGTTGTTGGTGACAGGCACCGCATGACTTTTTTCTTCGCAATTTCGTTAGCTCCGAGAGATAATAATAACTCCCAAACAGCCGGTTTCCTGATTAAGGTAGGAGGTGACATACGGACTTTCTCAATAAGTACACATTCTGATTTGTTAGGTACAACGTAGATAGTAAAATTCTAGGTGTAATCAAACTCAATGACAAATAGGATATAGAATAAATATCAAATTTACTTACTACCGACCCACCAGACTTATAAGTCCATATGGAAATCAACATTATTATTATCATTTTTCATATTTTAATGGCAAAAGAATCTTAAGCTTTTCTGCATTTGAAGTAAAATCATGACAAATCATCGTTTAAAACAATTTTTCCTCAACCGGTTAAAATACACCCAAACTCGATTTCCGTTCAGGAATCTCCCATCAACCACATACGATGCCAAAAACATTTTATTGGCCTTCCCCTATTGTCACATCTTCCTTCCTGTTTACTAATTAAGGCAATAAAAAGTTTCAGATACTGCCGCAGTCATTAATCAACTCGTGATTTTTGGCTCCACAAGAATTGCTATCGTTGATCATGGATAGTGGAAACCGAAAATCGCCAAACTTGACTAGTATCTTCTAAGACAGAATTTTTTGTATTTTATTTCTGTCTGAGATATTCCGTGGTTGGTTGGTTGGTTTGTAGTAGTAGTAAAGTCAAAGCCTGCTTTCTACTCTACAACTCTACTGCCTGCCTGATCAAGTCACGGGAATTGGCAAGCTCTCTTGGAAACTTTTCAAGTTTTTCATAGACAATTCAATCACCAAACAGCTACAGCTAGTTAGAAGACTAAAGTACTATACTTTTCCACTGCATAGCGACTAGAAGTAGCTATCAGAATCTTGATATCTTCGAAAACATCCTCTCGACAGACTTGAACAATCTGTCCAAACAGTCCGGTCATACATGAACATTCTTTGGTATAATGCAGGGTCCCTTGAGAACTGCTTTGGGATGGTATAAACAAACATTCGAATTCAAAATGTTAAGGAAAAGCAGCCGGCGACAGAAGTTTTGTAAATGTTGGTTATGTATCAGAATCGCACAAGCTCGGTCCGAGTGAGTGGCTTGTTTGTTTTCAGCATAAACAAACTCATTTCTGGTCATTGACATTTTTTTCAAAGCATTTGAATACGGCTACTTCCTTTATAGAGTTTTCTCGTTCATTTTGACATCAAATCAACCCTAACTAGCTTCCGTAAACATGAAAAAGCCTTTTCTACTTTACCGTCCAGGATATTTAAATCATCTCTAGATCCTTTTTAAAACTTTTTATTCAGAACATTCACTTAAAATGTACTCTTTATTATGAATCTCACTTTGGAAACGGAAAGTAGAGAATACGACAGTTTCCTTTTCAACTTTAATCAACGAGGAGAAAAACTTAATGGTCGGTAATGAAATCTGTATTCTATTACTAATGCAATGGTAATCTATTACTGTCCCCATTGATATTATTTGTAAGCAGGAAGGAGAGAATACTCCCCTAGTTCCAGATGCTAAGTCGTAAAAGAAGTAATTTTATTTAATCAGGCTAAAGCGTGACTTTTCCTGCATTTACAAATGTGTCATTCATGGCAAGCAAGCCATAGTTGAGTAGCTGTCATTCGACAGGGTGGTCCGGAAATAAGCCAAATTTGCTGTAAAAATCATATTCCTTCCAGCAGCCTTATTTTTATGGTATCCTACTTTTGGTTGGTCTATGTCCCTACTAAACACAAAACTCGCTCATATTAGGTTTTTACACCAACAGCACTAGTGATTCCTTGTTTTCTGGCTATCTTTAGTTCTATCTGCAACTGCTAAATGTTTGTTTGATAAACAGTTAAACTGAGGCTGTATGCTTTGGCAAATACAAGTTTTTGGGCGTGACCAATACAAACACAAGAAATACCAATCCTCTTATTCGATAATAATGTATAATAAACTCTTTCTCTTCCGGCTAATCATATTATGTATGTTGTCAATGTCCTCAATACTCTTTAACCGTAAAAAATAAACAATTCTTTTCCAAGAAAATGATAGCAGTGTTGGCAAAAGGGGAAGATTTAGTACGTGAATTGGTTATGGGTGTTATGTTTTTAATTTGACATTTATAGGGAGTAAAGTATTCCGTAAAATTGAATAGACTCTGAAAAGAGTAGACGAAGACAATTAAGTTCAGTAAGTCAGCAATTTCCGATCTTAATTAGTTTGTCAGCCTTCTCCTTGGGTCTGTCAGCTTCTTAATTAGAAAGTATGATTTTTCTGAACAAACAGACAGGTGCAATTTCTATCATTCATTTTGATATTGTAAGGTGCGTATAGTATGGTAGATATTATGCTGCATAAAATAAATTTACTGGACTGTTAATTACTAACGAGAATCTAAATGACATTAGTTATGTAGCTACACTGTTAAAGACTTGCTGATGTCTTAATAAAGAAAATACTAGCGCGGACTAAAACAGTTAAGGGGTTCTACTTTAAATCTAAATTTATTTTCTGGTGATTATCAGGTAGGTTATATTATTACGACTTTTTCTGCTCATTTATATCGGATTCAATAGTTCAATACTTTATATAACTGCTTCCTAAAGTTGGCATCACGCAAAGTAAAGGGTTAGGTAAAGTTTTCTCTTTGTATATGATTTACTATGATAGCTCATCCGTATACTAATCACTGATAAATGGGAAATCAATATCCGCTATCATTTTTCAGCTCAAGGTGAGCTTTTTAGACAGGAAATCGGAAGCTCAAACCCTCTATTAACAGGGTATGACAGTTATCAAACTCCACGGTAGCTGTTATTGACTTTAATATTAGTTAAATTAATTTTTCAACCTTAATTAATTTCGAAAGCTTTCCTTACCATACTTTGTACTCATAATTCTATAAAACGTAGTTATTTGATGTCATCAAAAAGTAATTAGTTTGCCTCTTATATAGGCGTTCCCTTTCTGAATTAATGGAAGATATTCTGAGCTACTCTTTTACAGGAAAAATGTAGAGCCAATGTGGTCATAAATCATTTATGAGTTTTGTTTATCAACTTTAATTGGCATACTTTATAAATATGTCTTTCAGTCATAACGTGAATTTAATATGCATCAATCTCAAGGTCATGACTTCAGATATATGATATATACCGTATATGCTCGAATAGAGGCCTCCCCCGAATAGTGGCCCCTCTCGAATAGTGGCCCCCCCTTAATTACTATTAATCCCCCCATAAGCCCCCTTTAATTGTATGTTAAATTTGACCCCCAAAAAAGTCCAAAATTGAATAGTGGCCCCGGCCTGTACTCGAGCATATACGGTATATATATATATATATACTGGGTTTCTGAGCTTCGTGATCAGGAATCGAGAAAAAGTTTTTATAGCTTACCTACCTATTCAGTAGAACCAAGTCGAACATAAGTTGAAACCCTTGCATAAGCTGCTAGTTACACTCCCTTAGATAATTAATTTTTATATGTTCGATATCGATTAGTAATATCTTCCAGGAGAATAATGATCCTATAAATCCTTCCAAATCTAAATAAAAAAAATCTAAGATGATGTACTCAACTCTTTAAGTTTAGTCATGCCATTTGCAACAGTTTCCTTTGACTATACCTGCCTTCGTCTTTTGGTTTGATGACTTGGCTCTAAAATAATGACTCAGTTAATGAGAAAAGAAATTGACGGAGAAAAATATCATCCTATCCCCTTATGTGGTTTTTCTACCTCTTTCCAGACTGAATATCCAAAAATTAAGTACCTTACACATCTATAACCTGGCTTGGTATAATGATAATAAATATTCAGCTTAGATCTTGATTTGACAACTAAAGTCAACTACTCGGAACATAACCTGGTTACTTTTTTAAGCATTCCCTTGAACTTTCCAATATCCTTTAACAAATTGTTATTTTCTAACCTAAGATTTAAATATGTTTAAAATAAAAACAAGCAGGTATAACCTCAATGGTAAATCTTTATTAGGGACTCCTTCTTTTACCTATGGTAGCGAAGTAAGTATCGTACCGTACAAAAACGGTAAGGCCTTAGCTTAAGATATCTACTACTCTGCTGAGCCACCCGAGAAAAGAAAACTTCATGACTTTGCAATTTATTTAAACATAACTTTCCCTTGTTCCTGTAGGTTCAATTTCCGGCAAAAAGTCTGAGTAGACGACTCGACAGTAGTTCCTCTCGGAAGAAAGATTACCGATGAAAATACTAGACTAAAGAGAGAGACTAAGCAAGAGTTTTAGACTCTCACCACCAATATTTAAGCTTACGCCAACCATCTTTTACTTTAGTGGGGTGTGGTCAAACGAGGAATGATAGATATCTTATTATTGATCAAATATCTACAACTGGATTAATTATGAAGTTATTAGATGAAGACAAGAGAAGACATTAATAAAGCATAATGAATACAATTAGGAAATGATGGACAATGTAACTAACGACGCTTGATAGAAACTTGCTAAAGGTGGCTCAAGGTTCTGATCATTTTAAACATTAATTATCCACCTAAAATATCACTAAAGCTAGATTCTAGTCTTCAAATCATATCAAAACTGTACCTAGATACACGGAACTGATAACATGATACGTCCTTTATAGATAGTACTAAAAGTGTAAGGTAAAATAAATGTTAAATCCCCTGCTAGCTAATGAAGTGTGTCAGCTTCTCAATCTAAACATATACATTAACCCCCTTCCCATTGAACTCTTTCAGTCCCCATTATCCTTTAGCAGCGTACGACTATTTATTTGAGCTTGAGTGAAGTTAAACAAACGGTGGCTGTCTTGAGCGAAATCTGTAAAACTATCTTATCTATTCTTTTTCAATTTCGCCAATCTACCAACAATAGTCACTTTCAGTAGACGATAATTCTACCCTTTTCCCTTAGGTAAAGGGAATCAAAAGAAATCAGCTTTATATAATAAGAATAATACTATCGTATTTAGCAATACAGTTGATAGGGAGTAGGTGTGCCATTGTAAGGAAAAGTAAACCTCAGGCACGGAAAAATCAACCAATCCACTCAACAAAAGTAATAAATGGGATGATAGGGCGAGACGTATGTAACTTGCCAAAGAAAACCCATTGCCTGACTCATAAAACCGCAAGCGTTCTGAATCAACATCAACCAAAAACCAAGCACTTTTCCACTCTACTGCTTATACTACAACTTTACTTAGGGAAGTAAACCAAACCGACATTCGCTTCGAATTTCCTAACACAGGAAAAACTACTGAAGAAAAATAAAAACCTATCAATGTTTTAAGATAGGATGCATTACTATATCGAGGCTGAGAACGCCTTAACCATTACACTATACCTATCTTCACTCTTTTTTTAACAAGGAAGTGAATAAATGTGCCACTACCTATCTATATTATTTCTACTTACCAACTATCCAGCGGGTATTCTATCTGTCGACATCTTGAATGCTGAACTTTCTCCCGAAGAACTTTATTTTATAAGGGCTGGGAAGCAGAGAAGTTGCTAAGATAAATGCTGGTTTTATTCACCACGACATCCGAGCCTTGGTTCGATGGGCTTCCTTGGCATTTGTTAGTTTAACTTGAAAAATGACTTGTTTGTCTATCTTGGTTTTATCTATCAGATGATTTTTCACACAATCCTTTCCCTTATCTTTTTATCCCTATGCCCTTGTCACTTAACTCTAGACCTTCTTGCAGCTTGTGGGAGCAGCCATAAGTCTTCTTTTCTATTGCTTTTACTTCATATTATGTTCTTTCTACCTTGAATCTAGTCTAGTATGTGGCTTAGTTCCTCCAGAATTTGTAGTTTACTGTTTTATATCAAATGTTTTGTACATTATTTCGTCCCGTTGTGGACAAGGGTAAGAACACCCTATCGATGTTCATTGTAATTCATCCAAGTGGAAAGGAAAACTCTTGAAAGGAATGAACCCAACACGAAGGAACAAAAGACGTCTAGCTAAGCTAGACTTCAGTGGTTTGCAAGAATATCATATATCCCAGTTTTTGGTAGCCTTTTGTACAAAAGTACAAGAAATCTTTTATAAACTGATCTCTTCTGTTTTATTCGCATTTTACTCTATCTTCAGGATTCAGGAATGGAAGTTTAGGTTTGAGTAGGCATTGAATAGGAAGAAGTTCAGCTAAGGCTTTTTTTCAACTGCAGTTTTTATCCAGTGAAGCGAAGTAAAGTAGAAAAAAGGAGAGGTGAATTAAGCTGCCGTGTGGTGAACAGATATTTACTTTACTTGCGCTGTTAGTAAAATATGGAGGATGTATTCAACCTTGTATTTATGTATCATGTTCATTCATGCACCGCAAACTTGTAAGGAATTCGGAGTAAAAGATGGACAGGAATTAAGCTCCAAAACCCTGTTTGCGATTTAAACACTCATTTATCATTCATCCTTTCGCCTTCTTAATCCTTGGACATTTATCATCATCTTCTGCGGACTTGTCTTGTCTCATTCATTGGAAATGGTGCGGTTTTATGTTAGTTTGGTGCCCGGTCGTTTTGACGGAGTCACTTTGACGGAGACCGAAACCACTTTGATGTAGGCATTTTACCATCAAAATGACTTGCTGTGAGCCAATTTGGTAGAGTCACTTTGACGGAGTTATTTTGACGGATTTTGGCAAAACTAAAAATGTAGTACTAGTACAGATGATGATGATCTAATGCATGTACTAAGTACTATAATTTAAATCTATGGTAGGGAAATAACAAAAATGATGATATGATACGGATACTCTGGGTACAACTTAAATGAATGAGTGAGCAGGATGACTATTCTTATCATTTAGGCATATTAGGTTAGGAGACTCCCCGTCCGCCTGTATGGAGATGCATTTACTGCATGCAACAGGAACAAAATACTGTTGAGAATACGTATTTAAAGCTTGAAAATGGATCACCGGGTTCTCTTCAGAAAAAAATACAGGGACATAGATAATCGGATTTATAAGTATGTTCGGCAATTCAAACCCAACTTCTCCCATTAAAAATTGTACAGTTGGTTAGATAAACTCGTTTACCTTTCACCAGATCCAAAATAACGTTTGAACCTAGGCACAAAATGCATTGTGATTTTGAATGACTGCTACTTGACACGGAAAATAAAGATAATAAATTTATTTTTGCCAAAATGGAAGCTGTGTTTGTCAAAATCGATAAATTTTTTTTGCCAAATTCCGCTTCTCTCTGTCAAAATCACTCCGTCAAAATTGATAGTGCCTCCGTCTAATTGGATTTGCCAAAATGTTCTAGGATCGTTCGTTTACCATCCCAGGCTAAGAAGGATATAAAGAAACGTTTAAATTATAGGTAATAAATACCTCTTTATATGTACAGCATTTTCTTACACTCAAAAAGATTTGGACAGACGAGTCAGAGGATGATGGGAAGTTAGGGTGGAGAGTTTATGATTGTTTGGTTTTTGAGCTTGAGTTGCTTGAGTGAGATTTCTCAAGCTTCATGGATAGCGATGCAATTAATTAATGTAAGTTTTATGTAATAAACTGTAAAGTATTTATCGTACTTCTTGGTTTAAATGAAAGAAAAAACGTTCAAATTCATGCATTGCATACACTGTGGTAAAGCAACGCGAGAAAACTGATCAACCAAATGTTCAAAAGCTAAATAAAAAATTACTTCCAACTACCCAATGACTGTAACTACCTAAAATAACATAAAATAACAATAACAACTGCATGCCCATTGCTTAAAAAAACTCAAAAAGAAAATAATTAATCCAAGCACTGAGTAGCTGACGGGAGCATAGTATTAAATTTCACAAAAGCACTTAATCCTCTAGGCATTTCACTCCAGTCCCACAACAATCTTGGCAAACCGGGTTTTGAGTTAAAGATAAAAATCCTCCAATATATTTCCCCAAGGAAAAAATTCATTTCCTTCGTCGTGTGAGAGAAAATCATGTTAAGAAAGTGATTCATACAGAGAAGAGTGAAAGATCCTCGTACATTTCCTTGCAAATGATCTAGCCAGCCCTAAAAACCAAGTTTTCACAGCAAGTAGCAAAGCAAAAGTATCTTAGTATGGTTTGCACAGGATATTATTTATTTTGAGCCCTTCAAATCCCCTATTAACTATAAAGCAGTTCTGGCTGAACCATTATTATAGCATATTATTTGGACAACTTTCTCCAGCATTGTAGAACTCCACCCCGGAGATAGATAGACTGGACAGGACGAGTAGTGTGGTAGTGCATGGAATCGAGTGTAATAAATCGGTTGTAAAGTGCTCTATGCTTTTACTACTTTTACAAGGAAGGATTTATTGCTAACTTTGGTATTTTATTGTGTGACCTTACAGGCTCTTAGCCCGTTGGCGGGTCCGGTGCAGTATGGACAGATGCTGGAAGTGTACGTGTGCGTTCGGCTGGATTCCAAGTCTCGATATGTCATCCGGATTGTCCTTCCCGATGGCTCTCTTTTACTTCAGGTTTGCTCTTATTCTTTTTCACAATAATACCAAAAAAAACTGAACTTACTTATTGTATTGCCTATTGCATGCATGTTCCTAGCTTGCTATTCCATTACTTGATACCAATTATTTTACATGACAGCTACTCCTTTGTCTACCAGGCTCTTTTAGGTGGATTGACAAACGTAATAATTTATAATCCAGTCTATAAAAAGAGTTTCCACTTGCTTTCTCTTTTATGCTTTCAGGCAGGTTACCATTTTGTAGATTCCTCTTTTAATACGTTATAGAAATTTACAGAATGTTTTAGCGCATGATGAAGACTATAAATACAGTTTCAAAATGAAATGATGAAAATCAAGTGTTGATTTGACTGATAGTTCATTTACCATATTCTCATGCCATAGTCCGATTTTCGTGCTTAAGCTTAAACATCTGTTGCTGCTAATAACTGATTACAGCTGATATTACTTCATAAGAATGGATCTTACAGACACCCAGTTATCTTTAAGTTGGAGAATTAATAGAAATATTGGTTTTTAACCATTGGAAATAAACTTCATTAAATTACATTTTAGTGGCAACCAGTTGCACGTTACCGGAGAAAGTGCTCCAAAGTAAAAGTTGTGTTTTACTTTGATTTTGATAAATGTAGCAATAGATAATACCATTGATGCATCAAAGCAAGAAATTCGAGTTCTACACAACAAACTCTACATGCCATGCTGTTTTAAGTAACGCAGACAATGCATAAACTATGTTAGGCGAGTAATCTTGTATGTTCCTTCAAAATTGCGTGTCTCTAGTCTCTTGACATTTTCCCCTTTCTATAGCCATCAAACAACTTAAATGAATATATGGTGATCCTCGATAATTGGCAATAAAAGCTTCATTTTGAAATTAATGATCTCCCTTGAAGAAAAAGTGTATCGAGGCGCAAAGCAATGTTATACTGTCAAATTAAAACATAATCGTGTGCTCTATCCTAATCGAATAAAATTTTCTGGATCTAATAACAAGTAGCACGTTCTTGAAAACAAGTTGCTGCAGATAAAACGTGCCCGGATTATGTCAGCTTTGCTGAAGCCAACTAAAACTTTATAGTTAAGTAAGAAACACCTGCTGCTGGGAAAAGTAATTCTATCCATTCTAACTCTTTTTACCTTTTTTTCCTACTTTGAGATCAAGTCACTACGTCTTCTATTTTCTTTCTCTTACTAAGTAAGTTCTTTAGAATCCCAAAATCCGAATCCAACCTGAGATAAATTGTTCAAGGGGGTAGACACACTTTGTTGTTTAGTGATGCATATGCAATTACACCAGCAGCTGCAGAATATGTACTAACAACTAACGATGATATGATGCAAATATGCTTGCATTGCAGCGTATAAATTCTAAAAAAGAATATCAGTGTTTTTCTACCCACGTTAATAGTGAAAGAGGGAGAAATGCAGTTAAGATGTTAATTCTTTTGACAACTAATGCCACTCAAGTAAAGAAATGACATGGGCTTAATAGAGACATGGTATAAGATCCGATGTACCTCGAGTCTCAAGTGCATTTTATGATAGCCTAAAACAGATAGTGTCAACAATACTGCTATATTTTCATAATTGAATGAGGTAATTTATCCTGAAGGCATTTTCTGACAACAGTTTCTGGCACACAGTTTTGCACACAAAGAAGAATAGATAGATGGGTTGTCAAGAAGGAGGATGTTCCTTTCACAGTTTCCCTGTTGGGTTTCCCTCTACAATTCGTAATTGTACCGGAAGAAGAGTCCATTCATATCATTCAAGAATTTTCTATCCTGCATCATTCTACCATATCTCCGTTAGTTTCCCCATAGCACAGCTTATCCCTGATATGTATTTGTACTTTCAGTCGTCCCACTTTTAAATGTTATCCCCTCGTCAATTAACCAAAAGACTTAAGTCCATAGAAAAGCCCCAGCTATTACTATTTATATTCTTACAGAGAAACTTAATACTTCTTCCTATTATTATCTATGTCCAAACTAAAATTTACTAAGCTCCTGCCCCTCCAGACCGTAAATCTGGTCTTCAGATATACAGAAATGAATAGACCTACTTTAACTTGAACCTCCTTGTCTTTATGGTTATTTCTAATGTGTCATCGAGATAGGGACAGAGCAAACCTCTCATCTCAATAACAATTATACTCCTCCGCTCCAACGGAATATTAAATCGCTTGAGAATAAAATTCACTTGAATAAGCGGTTTCAAGCGGAATTATAACCTTAATTTTGGGTTGTGTGGTTATCATATCAAAGATACAGAATAAAAGGCTCTACTGACAGAGTAAAGTTGTATGGGAGGGAATCCATTATGAGAAATGAACATTTCATCGAAAGACTCCTGTCACTCTCTATAGTTTTAATGGGGATAATCCACTTTCTCTAGGAATTTCTTCCACTCTTTGTAAATGTAAATGTCACCATATTGTCAGAACGAGATGAGAAAAGCAACTTAAGTATGCAATGGATTGAGGGGGGAAAAATTCCGGAGAGATTTTAACCCAGAAGAACAAAAAACTACCTACAGACCAAACCTACTATAAACAAGATTTACTGTCAGTAATAATTTCAACTATAAGGTTTTTCGTTTGTTATAAGAGGGATAAAATAAAAAACAATCTACTTCTTTGGCTTTCTTTGATACAAAGGCGGTGCTTGACATTTTGTATGGCATGGGCTAAGCTATTCAGTTTTAGCTCTCTTCAGAATGGATTTCATTTCAGTGTAAATTGGTGCAAATAGAGTAAAATATAATTTAATTCATGATATTATGCATAATGATGCATAATATCTTAAGGGAAGTAACAGTAAAGTAGGGTTAACGTTGGGTTGCAGAGGATATTGTTTTAGATGCATACGAAATCCGTACCAGCTTTTTTGTGGTTTGTACTTTTTTTCATAGGAAGTCATAGGAAACGGTCTTAACAGCCCAGTACCCAACCGAAAATACACCGACAGCATAGTCAGTCAGTTCTGAACTAAAAGTATCTAGCTGGCATTACATTACATTCAATGGAAATGGCTGATGGGCTTGGTGATGCTTTCTCTTGTTATTTCGCGTGATCGTAATCAGAATCACGATTCAGAACATTTATTATTATCCTGGATGCTATTGCCATACAGTTACATTGCGTATTGCTACAGTTTTTAGCAATTGTAACCGATTCATCCTTACTCTTTCATGGGCTATTGGGTCAGGGAAACAAAGATTATTACTGTTCAATTTGGTAAACTAGTAGTTAGTGTCCTTTCTCATTCATTCAAACTGATAACTGAGGTGACAATAAAATTCCATTCTAAATTTAATAATACTGCCGTTATCGTCAAACGTTGCAGGCATAAATGAAGATAATAAAATTTAGTGTAAGAATTGATTCCGCCTACGTGATAAACTGCAACTATTTTAGCACCCTGCAATGCAATTTATTGGTCATAAGTAAAAGCTTACCAATTATGAACTAGTTTTTATTGCTATTCTTTTTCTACGCTACTATTCAGATCTGAAAAACTTTTATCTTTACTTCTGTTGTAAGAATGATGAAACCTACTCAGTCGTAAGGAAAATGAGAGACGACTGGGTAAGTTAATTACCATAATTTAATTATGCAAACTTTCACTTTCTCTTTTGCAGGCTTTTCGGAGGATTCATGTTGAAAAGGTAGTGGTTTATAATTGAGTCGGCGAAACTGTAGTAGTTTCTCTTCTAGTCTAGTTAATAATTTGAATTTTCAAACGACAATTAATTTAGATGGGATATATAAATATTATTAACTAATTTAATGTTCAAGCGTTTCTATCAATAAATTTACGTTTCCGTATGGGTGCTTACACCAGCTAAAATTAGCGTTGCCATTAAATTGTAAATGAATTTAAATGGAATTTAAATGTAAAACTGATGTTAAAAATAAGAAGCACCAAAATTCTTAAGTTGAAGGTGGCTATGAGAAATATATATTTACCCTCCATCTTTTCGTACAAGTTCTACTGCTAAGTACTAAAAATCCATTTAGCGTTCCAGCTACATCAGTTATTACAACCCCGAATTCAATTAGCCAGCCAAGAAGCACTAAATGTTATAAATCCATATAAAGCTTTCACAGCTGTGAGCACATTACTAACTGTATAATAATATCATATGACTGATCCCTGTAAAAGGAAAAACCTCAGTATTTATTAGCTTCCGGTGTAAAAACAACACTCCTTAATACAAAGCAGCTTATAGGTTCCTCCTAATCCTAGTCCTTTATAAGCGAAGCATGATCTTAATCAAAATAAATTGCTGATTTTGCTACCAATCTGATTAATTGTGCCATCCTATTATTCATTCTTGCTACTCCTATCCTATCCTATCCCAGACCACTTTTCTTTGAGTTTATAATGTGAAAAGTCGTATTTGGCCTGCTTAAGCTTGGCAGTCCGCCCTTATAATTAATCGTATCGTCACAAAAATAATAATATTTCATGTTTCAAAGCGTACCAAAACTCCATGATTTTCTATGCTGCTGCTGCACTCAGCTCAAATTCATACTCCTCGAAATTTAACAAGTTTTTACAATAGCATTGAAACAAACTCGAAAAGCCAATTTCTTGGATGGCTCTCCACGGCCAACCTAGGCCAGCCTTAGCCAATCCAATCTCTTGATCCAGTATCCTAGCTATGCCATAGCAAAAGCACGATCCCGACATTCCCTCTTTGCCAACTTGGTGGATATGATTTTTTTATACATGGAGTGTCAACTACGAGAAAAGTAGAGGGACAGAAAATAAATCAGTATCAATAGAAGTAGCAGAGAAAGAAGAAAGAAACCGAATAGAACATACTTGAATGTTTAGCTTATGCATTTGCTACCGTGCTGGTTGCTGAGCTGAACAGATGTCTGAAGTGATTTGGTTTTGTAGGATAGGATAAGAGGATGAGGATAAGGGCATGAAGCGGAAATCAACCGAGTAGTCACTAGGGTCGAATTCTAGTTGACAAGCTTGATTTTTTTTAGAGAAAAGGCTGCTGGGTGATCTTTGCATGAAAAATTTTATTAAAAGAAGAAGACTGCGTTGTAAGTGTGGAAACATTTTCTGGTTCTAGTCCCGACTCCTAGAATAAAAGCCCTTTAAATTGGAGTGGTATAACAGTCAGTGGTTGTCGGGTAGCCTAAGAAAAATTGCTGATATGAATTAGGATAGCAACTATAAAAGGTTGAACTTTGCAAGTTCTTTTGTGCTGGTATTGTAACATAAAATGTACAGTTTGATATCTAGATAGGGTCTAATACGGTTTTTTTTCATTTTCACTCCAGGCTAGAACAAAAAGTAAAGATCAATTCCGAAAGTTGAAGAAGAATACGGGGAAATTTTACCTACCATGCAGCAGTTCAATAATAATAAATAACTTGTGTTGCTTGCTGTACGATACCTTTTCTAAGGGTACCGCAGAACCTTACTCTAGATAATCCTACTTCTTAGGGCTAAACCCTGGAGTCTAAAGGATCGAATATATGATTTTTGAACGGACATATTTCTTTTCCGTTGAAAACTATACCGTTGGATAGAGATAATAACTCTTTTATTTACTAACAGTACCTTATCCTGGTTGTTATCTTCCGTTTTTGAGTTGAGAAAAGTTTCACAAAATTTTTTTAAAGTATTCAAATCACAAGTGTCAGTACAATGGTCCGCTTCGGCACTTCATTTTAGGCTGTGCACAGTATATATCATGTTTCACTTTCCCGGAGCAGATTTACATAGTTTTAACCACCCACACACCAGGAAAGTTATACGATGAATTCTTTTAGCTAGTATTCCTCCTTATAATCTGTTCAGGGTACATGGCCTAATCCAGCTCAAAGAAGGTACCATTTATTCACCCCAACCCAGGAACAGACCCTCTCTGTCCTGCCTACTAATACGATAAAATCAAGTCGGAGGTTGGAACGTATATTAGTGAGAAGACGAAGGACTTTCTTAAAGTAAATCTTTTACTAGACTTGTATCAGAATTTGAAGGAATATGATTTACAACCTCTCGTACTTTGTTTAATCTTCAAAGTTCTATGAGATAGAAGCAAGGAATTAAAAGAAAGCATGAAAGAATCCTTTTCTCATGAAGTGCTGCCAGGTCAGAACGGTCCGCGAAAAGTTTGTCCTATTGCTAAATTCTAAATTCAGTTTCTGAATAGGATGAATGGATTAGTAAAGTTCTTTTGATTAGCTTAAACTACGGTAGCGGAAATGATTGGCCCCTAAAGTGTGTTCTGTACAAAAGATAATATTATGCACAGAATGATTGAAAAGTACGACATGGAAAGCATTGGCATCGTGCCCATGACTGGAGCTTTTCTGTAGATCAAAGCAGGATAACAAGTTACATGTAATCTGCTCTCGGAATAGTATGAATCATTCAGCCAAACCGAAGCAACGCTACCGAATTCCAAAATCAGGTTTTCTGTATGGTAATAATGGTGAGACAAGATTTGGACTGCTAGAGATGTTTAAGATAGATGAAAAACAATGGCTGTAGTAAAAGCAAAATCAAAAACCACTCCAGGTAAAATTTAAGGCCGAGTTGGTACGTTTTATGCTAGAAATTGCTTTGTCCACCTCTCTCCGTCAGAAACCTTACTTATAAACTACCAACGGGTATTAATCCCTTCGAAGCCCATATATGACCCCGGCACCATGCACAGTCCTTTACATTACAGTTATTTTAACAAAGAACAGATCCAACTTCACGGTAGCCAGGGTCTTTTACTATAGTTATCCTAGCGATGGCCGGCTTGCTCCCAGCTCTGTTGAGGGCTTACCTTTAAAACTACAGCCAACGTAGTGGTGGTTTGTGGATTTAAAATTGTCAATTAAATTGTGCATTTGACTGTAAAGTATTGCCAGAGGCGGAAGTAATTTATTCTACAGAGCTACTTATTTTCATAGGAATACCTAAAGGTTGATAAGCTAGCTTTTCATTTGCTTATCCAAACTCAACTTTAAATGTGAGTAGAAAAATAAAAACACAACACTAACGTTGATGCTCCAAATACGGCGAATGAATATATATTGTACTTTGGATGTTGCATAGGATTGTACGACCTGTATGCAAACCACTTTTATGCAACGGTGACTGAGGTATTAATGCAGGCGACGT
This sequence comes from Hydroisotoma schaefferi, assembly GCA_034682405.1. Classification (NCBI taxonomy): domain Eukaryota; kingdom Metazoa; phylum Arthropoda; class Collembola; order Entomobryomorpha; family Isotomidae; genus Hydroisotoma; species Hydroisotoma schaefferi. The sequence goes on along the minus strand of JAQFZX010001893.1, from coordinate 3,443 downwards.
TTATGCAACAGTAATGTTTGCCATTTATTTCAGAACGACATGTATGCCACAGCAATACAGCGCATAAAAATAGTAGTAGAATATGGGATATGTGTGATACATGGGAAGAAAAGATAGGAAGATTATGATGCAGACTGTGGTGGTGTTAAAAATAAAGAGTACAACGAAAGCGATGCTATTAAATATTTCTGAATTGAGTGCGAAGGCTTTTGCAGTTATGAGTGAAGAATATATACTTAGTATTGGTTTTCCGGCATAAAAAGTACTTAATGGAGAAAAGTCATCATTATAAGGATGCTATCTTAGGTTGGATTACAACTATTAAAAACAGTAAAAATTCAATGTTATATTGAAAACAAAACAAATGGATAGTATTTGATTGGATGCAGTAAAAGTAAGTTGGTCGTTTCCCACAGCTATATTCAAGTAAAAAAAGGTCCCAAAAACGGTAGTAGTAAAAGCCAGCCGTTGTATGTACACCAGTGGCAGTAGATAATATAAAATATAACCAATGAAAAGGCAAAACAATTTATGCCATACTGTACGTAACTGTACGATAAATTCGTAGGGTATGGACAAAGCTTTTGTAACTGTAAGCACACTTTACCATGTTTACTGTTTAGGTTGGCATACATATCGTTTGCATAGAAGTCGAGGGGTGACGTACACTACTTTTGCATAGAAGTCTTTTGCATAAATGTCGGTTGCCTAGAAGTCTATTGCATACAGGTCGGACTACCGCAAAATAATGTATCGTTCTGAAGAGCAAAATGTCCGGGGCTTGTGTGACCAAAAACCAGGTACGAAATACCAACCTTTAGTTTTATCCAATGTCGTTCTCTCCAATGAACTCGCTCTGACTTTTAACAACTTTGTACATAGAAAACATATCTAGATAGAATAAATTGGCCATCTTTGTCTTTCTTGTCGTAACAAAGGAAGGTTGACTTTTAATATACCTACAAGCACGATAAAGGCTCCCCGTGCTGTACAGAGAAAGTTATTTAAAATTATACCTAGAGAGTCCTATTTTATAAATGGTCCTTTGTTTTAGCTACTATGAGACTACACTAACACAACAGAAGATCTTCAGAGTTCCAGGCCAGCGTGACAAAATGGCCACTCCCATAAGATATAACATAGAGGTCGGCCATCTTTGCTTGACGAGGGGAGAGGGGGGGGGGTCGAAAAAGGCCGATTTTTGCGTGACATCATTAATGGACAGCCCCTTATGAGCCCCATAATTCCAGATACACTGCTTTATCTCCTGTTGCCTGTTCTTTTAATAATATTTGGCTCTCATCATCACAACTCTGAAATCAAGTAGCAGTCTCCGTACAGGTCATAAAAGTTAACATTCATATTAAAACAAACTAAGCAACCAAATCACTGCTTTTACGAATATGTACGAAGATGTTTGTGATAGCGAGGCTTTCTCTCGTTAAATTTTATGATCGGTTTCTGAAGTCAGGATAATTTTGTAGGAAGAGCTTCAACGTGTTGCAGAGGAAAATATGAAATTTCTAGGTTTCCCAACAGAAAAGGCCTTCTTTTAGCTAGGTGATAGCTCTAACTCATGCCGTCTTCTGTTTAACAATACGAGTAAGGCGTTAAAACAGCAGAATGTGATCTTTAGATTTTAGTATAAAGGTGGCTAATCTTGATAGGACGAGTTATTAAAATGTTGTTATGATGTAAGCTCCTTCAAATAGCATCAACAACATAAGACGAAACAAAGATTGTTTTGGGAAAATTGTTGTCTTTAGTAAATAATTTTCTATAGCTGCAAAAAGATTTGGTAAAAATCATAAAAAGACGTATTCTTCTAATGCAAATGTTAAAGTAAACATGAAGAAGACACGGTGAATGTCTATGTAGGGAAAGCGATGTGCGTATTCAGTAATCTAATCTTTATATCAATAGAAAGTATTCATAATATAATATACATAGGTAAATAAAAGTATATATACAAAGTACAGATTACAACAATCTGATACGTACAATAATGATTCCAACCGTTTTACTCAGAGTAGGTTTTCATGGCTGAAAAAAGCGTTCATCTTTCGTTATTTATTTTAAACTGGGCAAACCAATAAGTGAGAAACGAATAGTTAAGAAAAATGATTCCTTTTATTTGGGAGTCCAAACAAGTGACTTGCTAAAGTTTACTTCTTCGCTGTGTTACATTGTGTTCTGGTATGACACAGAAAATAACGACTTTACAGAACACTCTACACCAAAATAAACAACGAAACAATCAAAATGAAAAATCGGTCAGGTGTAATTTTCCAGTAGAATATTCGACCCAACCGTGTTCAACAAATAGTAATACCACTCATAGTCATCATCATCATATCCTATTGACGAAATGTCGTCGGGAAGTTCTGCTTCATACATGTGGAGTATTAAAAAACCAAAGTGCAGATCCACAGCTTTCTTCCGAGTCGAAAGGCCTAAGCCGTTGGCCACCAAGTCGTAGACTCCCCCTAAGCGATCGTGATATGTCATCTCCTTAATGCTACAGAGCACAAAGTGTGCATCAGTATTGTTGTTAGAAATACACAATCATTATACATATTGCGATACAGTGCATTCCCGATAAAGGGGATAAAGGGTTTACCCATCTAGAACCCTTCTGTGGAGACATCTTGGGTACCTTAAGCTATTGAACATGTGCTAGTTGTGCTCAGGATCGGGATAAGTACCGTATTTCCCAAAATAATTCCCCCCCCGGTATGATTCCCCATGGGGTCCGGGCCATTTGAAGTAATAATTCCCCACCCCGAAATAATTGCCCATGGGGAAAAAATTCCGATCCCTCAAATTGAAGGTTTTTTAATGAGATATTGAAAGTTAACTTTCTCAAAGGATGTTTAACCGTTTTAAAAGAGCAATACCTAAAATAATTTTGGTAAAAGGGTTTTTTTACCATAAAAAGTTCGAATTAAGGTCCTTAAATAAGGACCTGATATTGGAAACAACGTGTACCCTCATGTTATATGTCATTGTCCTTTCGAAAATAAACTATTTGAATTGAATTGAATTAATTTATGATTAGCAAAAGTAGAGAATGCGTTTTTTTTTAACTTTAAAATGTTTTTTGTAATTCAATTAAGGAACTACTTTAGAGAATGAACATATAGGAAACAAAAAATCACTAGTATTTTAAAATTGCCATTAAAAAAATTAAACTGAAATTTTATTATTTGGACGATTCATATTCTTTAGTTTAATTACATATTCTTATTCGCTCAATTTCAGATTATTAATAATGAATTACTGGGAACGGCTGGTTAATTTTTTCATTTTGAAAGACAAATTCAGCAAAAAATGTTCAAAAAGTATATTTTTTGGTGGAACTTTTAATTAAAATTACTACTAAAATTATCAAAAAGTCTGTGTCCTAAACAAAAAATTCGATTGAAATAATAATTCCCCACCCC
>JAQFZX010001892.1:0-24088 GCA_034682405.1 Hydroisotoma schaefferi | reverse complement strand
TTTCGAAAGTGAAAGATTTTGAGAAAACATTCCACGTTTCCGGACCTGTTACGGACAATGGTTGTTAAGGGGCCTTGAGTTCTACCTTACTACGCCGAGAAGATAAAAAAACCATGACCACCAAAGTTTTGCTACCTTGGTTCCATTTAAACCAGTCCTTATATAGAAAAATACTAGAGCTGGGATTTCAAGTTAGGTATAAGAATGATGTTGAGAATGATGTTGTACGAGTACAATCGGGATTAGCATTTGTTCCTAAAGAAACGGAAGGACTTTTCGGGAACCTCTATTTCCCATAGATATGTGGAATGTATATGAGAGGGTTATTAATAAAGAGCCTAGGACTTCAAATTTTGTAGAAGGGTAGCACATTAGATTTATGGGGAATGTCCAAAATTCAAAGTGAAGCATGTGGCGATTTTTACGTAACGTACAAACCGAGCAGCAAAACGTAGAAAATACTTTTGTTAAGCATAATATACCTCTTCAAAAAAAACTACCGCAGGTAGAATTACAAATTACGGGAACTTTCTCAAAGGTATGGTAAAGATTGTAAACCGTTCCAAACTTCCACGATTGGATAAAAAACAGTAGCTGACAGTTTCCCAATAACTTGATCTTGTTTACGATGAAATAAATTGTTGTAAGATAATAAACTGGCAAATGTTATTTTTGAACAATTTGCCACTCTGACTTTTCAGAAATTTATTATTTGCCACTCAGTAATCTGTAAAGGCCATTTTAAAAATTTGCCAAAGTAACTATTTATTTTGCCATAAAAACACTTTGCCGCACTGAACGTGAATCAGAAACATATAATAAATCCAATCCTTACTTAATAATAAAAACTCCGGTTCTTGGGCTGCTTGTGATGAAGGGAAACATGCAAAGCTTGCGATCCTTGCACTCAACTTATCTCTTATCCACCCATTAATTACATTTGGGACATCTTCGATCCATTTTCACTAAATATTGAATGAAGTTGATGGAGTTTTTAAAACATTAACCAATCAAACACGATCAATAACTGCCATGACTTCTACATTTATAAGCAGAGAGCAGAACCCTATGTTTTCAGACATACCAACCAACCTTTCTTTCTCTTTTATTTATCTCTCTTACATTTAATCTATAATATAAAACCCACCTACCTATCTATGTATCTAAACTTTGGTACCATTCTACTCATAGTTTTTATCTGATTCGAATTCCAATTACAGATTCCTGATTATCATAAACAAGAATCAGTATCAGAACCAACCAAAACCAATGTTTTGGAATTTCCAAAAAAAATCTATTTTTCCAAACTTTTTGGGGAAATTGTGCTTTTAACTTCTATGAGATGGATTTTAATATGATTTCAGTTGAATGCATCATATTGGTTCTATCTCATGAACGAAACGTAGAATTTCGGAAATCATTTCTCAACATTACACTCAAAATATTTCGAAATTTCAAGCAAAATTGAATTTCGTTACTTTTATGAAATATATTTTAAATACAATGGTTTTAATGGATTTAGATGATCAGGATCTCATAAAAAAGGCCAGTTCTAACTCCAAAAGTTTTTAAAATTTGGAAATCATCTTCACAATTTTGAAACATATTGACATCTGGTTACCTTAAATTAGTTATGATGTAATGTAAAACGATAAGGCTAAAATTTATGATCTTATGTTTCAAAAACAAGCAGGCAGGTAGGAATACGATTGGAAATATATGTGCATGGCAAGAAAAGAGTAGGATTGGAAGTATGTATACATGATATAAATAGATGAGTAGGATAGGGAGTATGTCTACATTGTTGGAAGGGAGGGTAAAAATTAAAAGCGCGGATTGGCTGCAAGAGTGGGGTTTTTCTAAGGGCTGAGTTGGAATTAGAATAGGGTTTTTTAAAAGGGCTGAGTTGGAATTAGAATAGGGTTTTTTAAAAGGGCTGAGTTGGAATTAGAATAGGGTTTTTTAAAAGGGCTGAGTTGGAATTAGAATAGGGTTTTTGATAAGGGCGGAGTTTGGATCAGAGTAGGTTTGCTTCACAAGCGGGGTTAGGATCAGAGCGGGTTGCTTCAAAAGCGGGGTTCGGATCAAAGTGGGGACTTTTAAAGAAGTGCATGGGAAATATTTGTATGCAGGACGAGAGCAAAATAATAGCAAACAAGTGGAATGACCGGATTTAACCGGGTCCCCATAGGCTAGTTTTAATTATTTTTGCCATATATTTCCCATAGCTTTTTAATTTGCAAGCTTCACTACTCGCTTTCACCCATCGCTCCGATTGGCTGAACTGTTTGGACTAGAATAGATAGAATGTTCTAGAACATTCGCCACGAGTCAATAAATAGTGAAAGCCTGCACATCCTCGGCCGTCAGTCCGTTTTTATGCATAATACTCTTAGGAGGTGAGGAACTGAAAAGATGACAACTATCCGTAAAAAAAGGAGACGTGTACGTAGTTGGGAAGAGATTATATTTATTATTCTTATCGGAGTTACTCTGAGCAAGAGTGAAGAGCTGTCTGACCCTAAACGAAGGTTCGACCTTGGACCGGAAGTTCACCAAAGAAAATGCACCCTCCATCTCCATCAGTACATGCAGGGTCAAACTACGACGGACATCAGTGAAGAACTTCTCTCAGATAACCGTCATCCGAAGGGCTTAACCTCGCTGAATCCATGGACCCTGAGGGTCTCAACTCCCAAATCCTTTAACCATACTCAACCAGACCCCAACTTCTTTGAAACATGTTCAATAAACATGATTGTAGAAGGGCCAGAGGTGAAATACAGCTTCCTATGGGATATATTTAGGTTCTCGGTGTATGCCACTCGGATTGGACCCTTTAATATATTCATTATTTTAAGACAACCACAATCCGGTAAAAACAAGGCTCGGAACGACCTTTCTGTTCCTTATTTTGTCGGCGGAATACCGGCTCGGATATTCCTTTATTGGATCCCAAATTCAAGGTCATCAGGTCAGGAGGGATATGGAAGTGAGAAGACCCTCTTTCCGTCTCATTACTACTGCTTCATTTGCTTTGAACCTGGAGCCCACGAAAAGGAACAGTTCTTCAAAATGTCTCGCCAGTTCACTATATTTTCAGCCAATCCAATCTCGTTAAGGAAACTTCCAGAAGCTAGCCAAAGTTGGAATAGGGAGATCCTTGAAGTTTATTTTATTACCCCTGTACAGTATGAGGGGAATGGGGCGGATGAGTGCTCTGATGGTCCCTGGGACTGGTTGGACCAATCCAAGCTACACCCTTTCGAAGAGACAACAAAGAAATTGATTAGAACAAAACGTCTCGAGTGTGGTTACTTAACCCTTGCAAGTGACTTTGCATCCAAAATCTACAACTTTTCACTGAAATATATAACCCCGAATCAGATGGTAAACTTAAAAAAAAAAGTACCAGCGCTTGGGTCGACCGTATCATTCCGGCTTATTCAGATATGAGTTGGGATTACTGGGATGTGAATCACCTTGTACCTTTCAACACCATTTATGATCGGCTGGCCTACTGCAATACCCCCGTGAGGCCCCCCATAGTGCCCCTGTCCTCCTGGCTCCTCCCTTTCAGTTGGGATGTCGGGGTTGGCGGGGTCGTGACCTGTGTGGGGGTGGCTCTCACCATTAAACTCCTTACCCACTTTCGACGACACCTACAAAAGGACGAGGGAGGCCCCTCCTTTGGTAATGTATTGTTTGACGTCCTCCTGGTTGTGTTCCGTCAGGGTTGCAGGTCGTTCAAGTATTTGCTTGTTCCTCTCTCCTTCACCGTCGTCATCTTCATGACCCTTTATGAAAACTTCATAACCACAAATATCCTCGTCCCCCCAAAACTACTCCCCATACAGACCTTGGGGGAATTCTTTGAACAAGGCTATATCCTCACGCACAATTTGTTGAGGATGCGTGACCTTCCGACTGAGAAATATAATATTCCACTTAAGCGATTAGATCAAGTGGAGTGGTTGGGAATAAATGAATTGCTTAGTAGATTGATGTACTCGGAAGAGTTTAGGTCATCCAAACGGGTGATATTATATACCCAGGAGGGTGAATATACGGGGGATGGTTTATCGGATGGTAACTGGCCACCTTCCCCGAAACACTCTATAAAATTCAATTGGTTCCAATCTTCGATTGGTAACTCTTACTATTGTTTATTGTCACCGGAACCCCTTTTTCCAACGATGTACTACACATTGGTTAGTGGAAACTTGGAGGAGGATATCATTAAAACTATCGTACAGATTTCAGCTCATGGGTTCCGATCTTTGTGGGAGGGTTTCGTTAGGGAGGCTGAAATAGAAGATGTCAATACCTTTGCCCGAACCCACAACTACAGTTGGACCAGGAACACTAAGTTTATCAATATGAGTCATTTTTGGAACTTTTTCTCATTATTTGGGGTTATCGTGGCCATTTCTGCCTTGGTTCTTTTAGCAGAGGGTTTGGTGATTGAGGGAAATCTGGGCTGGCCCCATGTCCGATTGTTCCTTTACAAATGGAGGCTAAGGGTTAGGAATGTACTGAAGAAATCAAAAGTAGGGTTCCACTTTTGGAGACAAAAAGACTTGAACTCTGTTGCTTTTGTACCAAAGAGTTGCTTGACGATTGGAGTTCAAATTAAAGTTCAAGTAGGTCATGAAAGCATAATTACTCCTAATTAATTTCAAAAATAGGTGTTTTCGATGAGTAAATTAATGGTCATGTACAAGACCTTGATTTGTACTCTTGACAGTTGCTTGGGATGTATCAGATATTTAAGTGGTGGCCCTTGGTTTGATTATAATTAGCTACATATTAAGAGTAGCTGTTAGAAATGTAGCAGAGGTAGAGGACATCAAAGCATGAAAAAGCGTGTTGGGCAGCATAGTAGTGGTGAAGTAGTGTAGTATATTTGCTCTCGTCAGTTTTTAAATAATTAGTTCATAAAACTGGTAAAATAAGAGTTGTAAAGGTGAAAGAGTGAAGTTCTGTGCCGTAATTGACGACGCATTTGATTGAATATTCAACTTTCGAGTTCGACTTCCGCCGACCTGGGACTGTGATCTGATTATTTCATTCGGGATTTCAGACATTGGACTTTTAGAGTCTGAATCTTTTCTACCTAGAAGGATCTTATCTTCATAAACATATAAGTTTCAATATACATAGTAAATGTTGGTCTGGAGGACTTTGTATTTATGTTGATTAAAGCCCCAGAGATTACCTTTCTTGGATGTAGGATAGGAGACAATTATGCAAAACAGGTGAAGAAGGAGCTATTGGAATCATATCTCGGCGAGTTTGGAATTGCAGTCCTACTTGGAATAAAGCCCTAAAGCATGGAGTAAAAGTGTCTGAAGGACTTTTACGTTAAGGAGATCTTAGTCAAGTTCAAGTTCAAGTTCAATAGTTTATTTCAGGGACAACAAGATATAAATGTTTCACGTTGATCCAAATCATGGGTCTTTACGAGAACCATTTAAAGGAGAAGTACTACGATACGATGAAGACTCAAATGGTACTCTACAATCCAGCATCTGTTTCAACGGTTTTCAAAAAGTAAACTACTTATTATTAATGAGTTGTTTAATCTTGACTTTATGAGCATTACATATTTAATCGTGCTAAAACCCCACTGAACTCTTCATCCATTCCTTCATAATGATTTATTCATTGTTCGTCTAATATATTCGTGGTCCACCCTCATTAAAAAAAGTCAAACTGCAAGCGCAAACATCCCCATATTAAACTACCAAACTAATAAGCTGAGTCTATATGACTATGCTGTAGCTGTAGAGATAAAAAGGCTCCGTATGCCCATTTTTTGCGAGTTGGTACTTGTAGATTTTTTTATGCGTATAGTAAAGTTAGGAAATAAATTAACAAAGTTCAAACAGGTTTGGTTAGCCGTCCCCCCTGTCCGTGTCAACAATCAAGAAAAAACTGTGCTAAAAGTTGACTAGTTGTTTGACAATAGGTAGGAGAGTCCGATATGCATTCCGGCCGATCTAGGCAGCCCACGCACAAAAAAATAAACCCTAAAAACATGGGCTACCGTATTTCCCTTTTTAATCCCCTCTCCATGTTTAAAGGCATATCTTAGCAAAAAGTTTATATAATTTATAATAACGGTATACCGTTTTTGCATAAATAATGCCTCCCCAGAAATAATTCCTCCCCCGCTATAATCCCTCACTACCCATCTTTCCATGTTAAAAGTTTAAATCTGCCCTATCTTGTCCATGTCAATATAATTTCTCTTGGAAGTAATAAAGCCCCTGTGGTATTATTTCGGGTATTAGGGTAACTCATTAAGATAAGAGGGACGAGGGTGTTTATAAAATTTTAAAGGTGATGCATTAAACTAAACCCAATTCAAACTACACCAGCCAGTTTAAGTCAGACGGTGAATGCAAGAATGCAACGCTAGCAAATAAAGCTAGACAGACAAAAATGCTTCATTCTTTATCCTTTTGTATTCACTTTTTTTGGTCAGTTGAGAATATAGCAGAGGTGAGGTTGGATTTAAAGTTTCAAAATTAGTTTTAAACTTAATTATTTTTATATTTAATTATCTAAAGTTTTTAAAGCAAGAATAATTGACCGTTTTTCGGCTTTTTTTGATCCAGAAAAAGTAGACTTGGATGCCAAGGGTATAATTATAATCGTAATGAAGTTATAGCATTAGTTTTATTACACATTTTGTCTTATAATGATTTAATAGTAATCCCGACCGAGGTCTAAACTAAACCAGTAGTAGTTGCGAGTGACTCAATAAAAATAGTTGCAACAATTACTGTATTGAAAAGTGGACCGTGTAATTGGTAATTGTGTTTGATAATAAAAAGTGAATAGCGGAACAAGAAGGAACAGTAATAAAAAACATTCTTATTAAACTGTAGCTTGTAGTAGTTGTAGTAGCCGTTTTGTCATTCATCCGACAACTACAATCAACTCTTACAACTAGGTAGCTAGAAAGCTTACACAATTTCTGGGCTACTTTACCTAACATTTCATCCATTCAGTTTTAAACGGCAAGATCTTGCCAAACTCTTGCTGTGTTAAAGGGAATGTGTTAAAGATGCGTGGATTATTTGTGGCAGATAAGTGTGTGTGATTATTTTAGGGGCAGAGTTAAGATAAGCGTAAGATAAGATGATTGTGTTTGGGGATAATAATTTTGGAGTTTTGGACTGGATAGTTGTGGGTGGAACGTTGTTGATTTCGTTATTAATTGGGATATATTATGCCGTGAGGGGGAAACACTCCAATGAGGATTTGTTGGTTGGAGGGAGGAAGATGAGGATATTCCCTGTGGCTGCTTCCATAATGGTCACTTATGTATCTGCAATCACCGTATTGGGTAATAATGCCACACCCCTTCCTTTAGTACCCGCATACACACCCACGACCTTTAAACCCCGTATTTCTGGTTTTAATTCCCCCTGAATAGTTCCCCGTCCATGTAATTCCCCCCTTATACTTGTCCCTGTTTGAAATCTGGCTGAGAAGGATTATTGTGTATTATGTTTTGGTATTGTAGGATTTCCGGCAGAAGTGTATTCTTACGGAGGTCAGATATTTATGATTCACGTAATGTCTGCCGTAGCGTTTCCTCTGAGTGCCTTTATATTCATCCCCTTCTTCTATAGGATGAAACTAACCAGCGTTAATCAGGTTTTTAGCCCTTAAAGTTGTAGGTTTAATATTCGTTTGGGTCAACGCTGCATGGTTGTCATTTCATAACTATCTTATTTGTGTTTTTAAGTATTTGGAGGAGAGATTTGAAAGTAAATGGGTCCGGTGGTTATCGTCTGGAACGTTTATCCTGCAGCAAGTCCTGCTCTCCGGTGTTGTCCTTTACGCTCCTTCAATCGCCCTTGAAGCATTCCTAGGACTCCCCGTGTGGATATCCATCGTCCTTATTGGGATTTGTGGAACCGTTTACACCACAATTGTAGGCTGATATGGGTTTTAATTTACATTTATTTGGGACAAAGGCCACAGGGCTAAAGCCATCTATGCATGGTCATAAAAAGCGCCCCCGCAGTGGAAACAGCCTCTGCAGGGGCACTTACGGGAAAAACTCGCTGGTCGGCACGATGGAATTCCGCCCTTGCAGGGGCATAACTGCAGTATAGCTCCTGCAGAGGCGGATTCAAAGTGCCCCTGCAGTTGTCCTTGTTGCGTTTTTAATAAATTCCAAGCGTTTTGATGCGAAGTTGAAGATGTATATTTGTTCAGGGTGGGATAAAGGCTGTGGTCATAACGGACACGTTCCAGTTCCTAATGATGGTAGCAGGGATGGTGGCAATCGTTGTTAAAAGTGTAACCAGCTCTGGCGGAGTCCTCCAAGTCTATAAAATAGCCAAGGATGGAGGCAGACTGGATTTCATAGAGTAGGATTGATTAATACAACCCTAACTATTTGTAGTGTTAGTTATAGTAATTTATATCTAGTCTATGGCTTCCAGCTTGACCTTTGACCCTTTCATGAGACACAACCTGTGGAACTTCGTAATCGGGAGTGGGTTCTACGCCCTTATGCAACCCGCAGTCCATCAGCTTCAAGTTCAGAGATTCAGCAGTATGCCAAATGTCTCTAGTGCTCGGAAGTAAGTCGGATTTCTGCCAATCTACTTTCTATCTAAAAATGTCAGTCTTCTAGTTAGTTTGTAAAAAGTGGATGATGGATATTTCAGAGCGATCATCTGCAGCGTTCCCCTCAAACTGATTGTGATGAGCATGTGTCTACTGACGGGAGTGTCAATTTACGCCATTTACGTCAACTGCGACCCGGTTAAAAACGGGATGATTAGGAAGGGTGACCAAATCGTCCCTTATTTTGTTAAAGAGGAATTGGCCTCAATTCCTGGGATGATTGGCCTCTTCACTGCATGCATCTTTAGTGCTGTTCTCAGGTAATGCTCTATTGTTCTCATTAAATCTCAATTAAGGGATGAAATCCTCGTTTTAATCCCCGATTTGTCCGCAGTTCGGTCTCATCCTCTCTAAACTCCCTGTCGGCTGTGACCTGGGAGGACTTTTTGTTCCGTTTGAAATATTTTAAAGCGTTGAGTCCAAAGGGACAAGCCAATGTTTCTCGATTTGTTGGTCAGTTTTGTTTTTTTTAAAGTTGCATTTTTGAAGTTTCTGGAAAGGGTTGAGTGCTAAAGTTGTGTTTTTCCAGGGTTGGTGTACGGCCTGATTTGCATGGGTGTGGCTTTTGGAGCTCAGAATGTTGGGACAATTTATTCTGCAACTTTTGGAGTGGTTGGGGCAACGGGTGGGGCTATTTTTGGAGTGTTCCTGCTAGGAATGTTTGTCCCTTTTGCAAATGCTTTCGTAAGTGTTGTGCTTACCTTTTAATTAATTAATTAATTAGTATAATGTTAATGGGTTTGGTTGGTAATTGTAGGGAGCAATTGTGGGAATGCTGACAGGGCTTATCTCAATGTTGGGGATAAGTATTGTTGCATATTTGACCCGGATGACCCCCACTCCACTACCTTCCTCTGTTGACCAATGTTTTAACCACAATCATACTTCTCTTAGTCCACTTTATAACCTGGACAATGAGACGTTGTTCTTGGATACTTCTACGGTGACCCCGTTTGGTCTTATTGACCCCGCTTTTACAGGGTAAGATGACAGATAAATAAAACAAATAAATGAGGGGGTACTATAGATGGTACAAATAGTAGTAAATGATAGAAAGGGGTGTGGGTATGGCTGGAAGGGACCTACAAGGGCCTTTCGGGAATTCCAGGGGTACAATGAAAAAACTATTGGGTAAAATGTACCCCTGTACCCCCCATGGTTATGCGTTCAATATATGGATTTATTTCCATTGTTGAGCGACAAATAATGTTCCAAAATTTGTGTAGGGAATGGCCAGGGAAAGTGGTTACAATATCCTATCTGTTGTATGCGGTTGTGGGTGCTGGGATCACCATCAGCGTCGGCATCCTCTTCTCCATTTTCCATATTTGTAAGTTTCTAATTTACAATAAATTGAGTACAATTAATTAGTTCATTAAAATATGGGTTTGTTTTGAATCCTGAAAGGTGTAAATGGAGGATGTGGTGGCCGGAAAGTTAGGAAGGAATATTTACATCCGATCGTGCAGTGGATGTGTGGTTGCTGCTACGCCAAGGAATACCAAGAGGACGTCTTCCTGTCCACCGGAAGTATAATCCGGGTAGATCCCCTTCGGTTTAAAACCCCGCCCAACAAAATACCCGTTTCCTCCTACAGTGTCAACAGCACTGTTGCTAGACCTCCTCCTAATAATAATAACTACACCTTCCCTTATGACGACAATGGGAAACTTAACATGGGGTTCATTTCTACAGAACTTTGAGAAAAACCTCGAAAAATAACGGATAGTTATTACCAAAAGTTTATTCCTAATTACTAAATGAAATAGAAAGAGTGTCAATAAAGTTTATGATCTCAATGAAGACAATCCATTATGGTAAATCCTCGCCCACATACATGCCGCCCTCGTTAATTATCCCGGACGCCTGTCCTTTACATGTTAAAAGGGGCATCTATCTCTTGTTAAATATCCTTCAAAACCTTTTGTTTTGCAACTATAAGCTGCGGCATATGGGCGAGGCTTTGGGGTACTTTTCTAAAGCAGTTTGAAGATAGGGAAATGTGTGATTTGTAAAAATGCATGGAGCTAATTAAGCTGTAGGTTGGTATCCTCTTTATTTAATTATTTCATGCCTAAAACTATTACAAGTTTGAGATTTTGTTTGATACAAAATACTGAACCTTTTGAGAGAAATCTTAACATTTTATGGAAATTAAAAACTAGGAATTAAATAAATGCATGGATTGTTTATTTGTGGGATCAAAAGTTGAATAATTGGGTGAAAGGTCTTGGAATGGGTCCGATAACCTGGAGAGGTTCTGCCCGTTCTAGATAAATCCTGTTGGAAGATCTTGTCCTGTCAAAATATCAAATTACTTGAGAGTTTTGTGAATATTGTGGATAAGAAATAGGAGGGTTTGTTACCTGAATCCTTGTTCATCTGCAATATATTCGGTGATTCTGTACGTCCCTTCCGGGTCTACGTACCCATAACTCCCCGTAACTCGACCAAATGCATCTCGTTTCTCTTCTCGGTAGGACTTGTCCTTTGGGGTGTCTATTAACGAGGTCAAAGGTCGGATTTTATCATAAACATCCATTCGATAAATAATCCCACAGGATTATTTCATTAATGTAACGGTTGGTATTTTTGTTACCCGCATTATATCCAAACTGATACGTGCCATCCTCTGTGTTTTGCACCTGGAAATGGACACTCTGACCCGGTGACCTTCGACCTGCTAGAAGGGCAGATGAGGTAGCAATCCCGGAGTGAGTTGAGGTAAATGCTACCGGAACTGGGTACCAATAAAACTGGACGTTCCCTTCTACGACCCTTTCCCCAAAGTTTATAAAAACTAGGAATGAAACCACGACGAGGAAGGGCTTCATTCTAACTTACAAATAAAAAATAATTCCCCCAGAAGAAATAGTTTCACAAAATGGGTCTGTAATTGGATATTTTCTGGGTGATTTCCTGTAGCAAAGTCCGTGAAGGTCTCTTTAGATAAACTGAGTATAAACTTGGTAGAATTGACTCCTATTTATAGCCAATGGTTCATAAAACTGTGTACTTGTTCCTATTGTCTTGGGAGGAGGCATGCTTTTAAACCCCGTTTATAGACCGCACAGTAATTTGGTAAACTGCTTCCTCTCTCGTAACTCGCGTTGGTATGTTTTTCCGCCCGCTAAGCTTGCCGCGGGGTTTGCCCGAGGTTACCTTAAGGATTTGTTATGCTTACTTCATAAGTACACCGGAATAATAAGAAAAGGAGGATTGTTCCATGATTTTAAGTGCACCGTAGGTAGTCCTGCCAACTAAATGTTCAGCCTCGGAGCTAGCTGCAGATTATTCAGATTATAATCACTTTCCATTCCTCATAATTGCATTTGTAGCAAAAGAGCCGAGTTCATGAGCAACAACTCGAGTTTTTTCTAACTTGCCTTTTGTGTTTAGTTATAAAGTATTGGACAAACGGTCTAATCAAGCCCGGACTGAAGGAAGCTAATGATAATGAACTAATAGTTCAGGAAATTGAGTATTTATAAGTTTCTTGGGCATTTCCAACCTCCTGATCGGAGATACAGCCACTCCCACTACTTTTTGTAAAGTATATCCCTAAAGCTAGAGAGGAGGTTCATTACATCATTGGTCGTGCTTTGGGAATTCATAAAAAGATTAGCACAGAAGAATGGTTAAGAAAGTGGAGAGTTGTATGACATAATTTCCCATTTTAGTTGACATGATCCAGTGTGTCCCTCCAGTTAATTCTGCCCAATCTCTCTCATACTTTCATTGACAATTAAAAATAATGCATTCCCTTATTTTTAGTGGATTTGAGGTAAAGTCTTCTTGTGAAAAAGGTGAAGTCATCCTCCCAAGTTGAACATGTTTTGTTTGACAATATTACAGAGTTGGGAAGGAGGGATTGATTTAATTGATTGGATTATTTTAGTAGGAATTAGACAGAATCACGAATACCTTGTCACTTTTTTAAGATGTACTAATAGAGGTTGCGTATTTATGTATGTATGTATGCGGTCATCAGATTTATGACAATTTAGTCAGGCTCGGGCATGAAAGATCCTAAAATTGTCATAATAAAAGCCTCATTTATTAAATGAAGGGCTGGATGGTTATTTCTTTTTGAAGTTGCAGGACAGGAGGATTGTTTTGTTGTGAATATTGGAGGAGTTAGAGATGGAATAAATGTGGTGGATTGATGTGGTTAAATAGCTGATTCATCCCGAACCAATTTATTCCCTGTCTCTGCAACTTTTATCCTTCATCCATCTCCATTCCCTTTGTTCTTGGAAGGATGAAGTGGAAGTATTCAATGCAATTAGTATCAATCCATCAATAAACTCAATAGGTTTTTTATACATGCTCAATGCTCATCATACAACACGATAAAGAATGCTCTACAAATAAAACTAAAGTGAATGCGGATTGTTGAGGATTTTCTGGGCTTAAGCCCGTATTTTTTG
The DNA here is from genome assembly GCA_034682405.1 of Hydroisotoma schaefferi. Lineage (NCBI taxonomy): Eukaryota > Metazoa > Arthropoda > Collembola > Entomobryomorpha > Isotomidae > Hydroisotoma > Hydroisotoma schaefferi. The sequence goes on along the minus strand of JAQFZX010001892.1, from coordinate 11,003 downwards.
TTGGGCTCTCGGTTACGAAAAAAACTCTGATCCTTAAATATTAATATGCAAAAGATATTGAGTTGGAATATTCTACTTTATGTTGAAAGTTGGTTTTATTCCAAGGTTTTTTTAATTTGTTTAATTTGTTTTAATTAGGTATGCAAATTAGGATGACTTCTGGCTTATTTAATTGGTTGTTTTATAATACAAAGATAAAATAACTAGGTTAAAATATGAAATTCTGACTTTCCAAACATGGTTTGGCAGAAAGGACAATTTTTCCGTAGTTGTTACTCTGACTTGTTGTAGATCCAGGATGGAATTGGTCAAAAGGTCCTTCACAATCTGGATTTCTGTAAAGCTGAACACACGTAGAATGAGCCTTGAGGGACCCTACTATTTTGTTATAGAAGATTGAGGTTCGTGAGGTGTTTGTACAACTTGTTAAGCTCAAGCCTCGTTCCAGACCTGCAGATTACAACAATTAGTTAGCTTTGTAGCTGGAAATTGCAAAAATATTTGAAACAACGGAGTTTAGCAGATTGTTGTTCCTACCTTTGAAATCTGTTTCCGAAAACAAGTTAAGCATAGCAAAGGTTGGAGGTTCGGCCGGTTTTGTCTTCAAGTTGTTAATTTCCATGTCCAACTTTTTAGCCCATTCCTCCAGAGACTTTACTCGGGATTTGAATAGCAATCCCTCCAGTTCCGAAGCGTTAATCAGGTAATCAAAATATCGATCTTTTACCTGTAAATTGGTAATATTTATGGAGAGTAGGATGTTGTGGGCTTGGAGGTTGGAAAGGGAATTGTTGAGGGTTTCTAGGAGTTCGTTTTGCAGAGTTTGGTTGAATTTTGTTAATGTTTCGTTGAGAAAGGTTAGAGTTTTATGGAGATCTGTTTCCAATTTGGATGCTTTGTTTTGGAGGTTCAGTTCGGTTTTATCTGCTTGGAGTTTTAAGAGATGAGTTTTGTTCTGGAGGTCTTGAACGGCTGAGGTTTCCGGTTGTGAGGGTGAAGTAATTATTTCATCGATCCGATCATGAAGTTCTCTAATATCGACCGCTCGCTGGATGAGTCGTTCACTCAAATCTCTCTCAAATTGCTGGATTTTATGTTTTAGTTCAGTGTTGTCCGTGTCAAGGGTTTGGAACTTTTGAGATTGGAGTTGGTTAGCGGATTGGATGGAATTGAACGAGTCGTAGAGACTGTAAGTTAGGTTTTTCACACCTTGAACGTCAAGTGTTGTCGCTTTTATTTTGAAATCAGACTGAAATGTTTCGTCTTTTCTTTGGAGATTTTCATCTTGAAACCGATTCTCCATCCGGTCCATTTTGAGTTTCAGAAACTGGAATTCTGTTTGGAGTTCTTCAAGTGCGAAACTGGTGGAGTGTTCTAAATCGGAACGGGCTTTGGATGCAGCTGCAGGGCGAATTGTTGGAGCTGCAGGTGCAGGTGGAGCCACGGGAGCTGCTGCTGCGGGGGGAGCCACGGGAGCTGCAGGTGGAGCCACGGGAGTTGCAGCAGCTGGTGGAGCCATGGGAGCTGCAGCGGGCATCATCATCATTTGCATGGCACCTACGGCGGGCATCATTTGCATTGCAGCTGCACCTGTGGCCGGCATCATGGGCATAGCAGCCGCAGCTCCGGGCGGCCTCATCATGGGCATACCACCCGTAGCTCCGGGAGGACTCATCATTTGCATACCACCCGCAGCTCCAGGGGGCCTCATCATTTGCATACCACCCGCAGCTCCGGGAGGACTCATCATTTGCATACCACCCGCAGCTCCGGGAGGCCTCATCATTTGCATACCACCCGCCGCTCCAGGGGGCCTCATCATTCCACCACCTGCGGCGGCCCCAGGAAATCCAAAATTGAACCCTGCGTTCGCGTTGGCGTTTCCCATGAGCTTTGCCATCGCTGCAAGTTTTAAATTGATGTCAATAAATTCCAGATTAATGCTCCGGATACTTCTATCAAATCCTCTCAGGGTTTCCTCAAGGCTTAGAAATTGTTTGTTTTCACAAACAATCGTCCTAACTTTGTCCCTACATTGTCGGGTGACAAACTTTCGAATTTTTTGATTCGGGTTATACTGGGAGCAAGGGAGGTTCCTCCAGTACTTTAGCCTGTTTAGGGGGGTTATTACTGGAGGTATTTTTTGGGGATATTGGACCCAAATGCTGCCTTTTCGCTGTAGAAGTAGATGGTAAAAGTGGAGTTCCTCGATGGACTCTACGATAAGAAGGTGGGAAGGGTGGGCGCGGCCGGAGAGATGTTCGAAAGGGAAGATTTTTTCGCATATTCGATGTGCCTGGGCGAAAGTGGCTCGGACCCCTTCTATTATTTTTATTCGCTTTACGTTTTTGTAATTTACCCATCCGTCATATCCACTTTCAAGCTTCAACTTCGTGGTTACTGTAGCGTCTATTCCAGCCGAACCGGAGACTGATCCGCCAACTGAACCGCCAACTGAAGCTCCGAATTGGGCTGAAATCAAGAAATAAAACCTTTACTCAAGTATCAAAGATTCATCCCGTTTGGCAAATACGTTTTGGCAAATACGTTTTGGCAAAAAACTAAAACCTCACATTAGTAACTTTTAACAATGGTATTTTGCAAAGTGGCAAAAAGGTGAATTTATAAAAATGCAACATAGCAAATTATCCAAAATGAATTTTGCCATTTTACAACAAATTACACAAAATTCATTGAAATCGTCTCAGCTACTTTTTAAATCTTAAGCCAAATTACCTAATTAATCCTTCTCCTTCAAACAATCTTTAATATTTATTTATTCTTATTTTTTTACAGCAACATAGACTTTAAAGTCACTTATCCAAAGCCGGCTTATCCAAACCTTGGTTTATCTTGGACCAACGCTCGCTCTTACTTACCTTCCGAAAATTCCACAAGGGTAAAAATGGCCATGAGAGTTATAAAGTTGATTCCTCCTAAAGTGCCCATCGGTTGGGGTATCCGGATATCTCAAAAGGGCTACTGGGACGAGCCGACTAGTGCTCTCTATAAGATTCTAATTTCTTAGAACAACGGCTAAAGTTATCTAGTGGTTTATTGAAGGGATAAATCTAAACAAAAGCCTTGAAACTGTAGAAGCCGTAGCATTTGTTGATGCGTCAGTTAAAAAGTTGTAGGAACCCCCAGAATGTCTACAAGTGAGCTAGCTTAGCTACTCGTTCTGCAGGAATACACAGGGGTTCTGCTTCATCTGCAGTGAAATAAATCTGCATCCTAAATCCTCGTCCATATGCTGCGGCTTATAGTTAAAGAACGATGTTTTGAAGCATAGAACTTCCCCGTTCAATATGTGAAGGATAGCGCCTGCCTTAATTAACGAGGGCGGCATATGGGTGAGGATATAGGGTAATCTATGATCTTAATCTCTAACTTTTACTCTAATACATCATATCGTTATAAAATGCCTCAATAAAATGTAAATGCTCATCTTCTAATTGTGCGAATTCTGAGAAAGATTATAAAGAATCCGGTTTCTGCAGTTTGGTAGGTGGGACTAGGAGACTCAATTCAATATTGCGAAAAATTTCTGACAGCGACTTGGTGGATATCCCATTGATTAAAAACCTAAACGTAGCTATTATAATTAAAACCCCGATAAAACTGCGTTTGACAGGAGCAAAAGTTACACTGTAAAAGTGGACGGACGGCTGGTTTAACATGAACAATCTAGTGGGACGGATGAACGAGATGAACATGCATTACAATATCGTACATGCTACACTAAATTATTAGTATTAGATTAGTGACTTCATTTAACAAAGGTTACGTGTCAAGTTTTACTAATCCCACCGCATTATAATGCTGGCAATCCATTACTACACAATTGCTACACTTTCAACATTTTATGGATTTGGAGTCAACTTGAAAGTGGTTTGGTCAAGTTGGCTTAAAGTTGGTCAAGTTATTAAAGCACCTGCAACTGCATAACACACGCTTCTTTGGGAAATTGTCTTTGTTTTTTATGTCTTGAAGCGTAAGGGACCTTAACTTCCGCATATGACGCGCCTTATACATGATAAAAATGATGTTTTAAAGTATCTTTAACATGGGAGAGATACCCCTTTTAACATGTAAAGGATAGGCATGCGGGTTGGTTAGCGAGGGCGTCTTATGGGCCATAGGATTTAGGGTATTTTGAAACCCAACCCCTTCGGCCCCCTTACCTCTATGCAGAGCTGGGTGATTAATTAATCGATTTTTTATCGGGATTAAGGATTACGGATTACAAATTATGAAAACGTGGATTAAATTAGGGATTAGGGATTAACCTGTGTGTCACGTAGGTTAAAAGTGCAGGGATAATTATAGGGAACGTAGGGCAGCAGTAGTCGGATGTGTTCAACAAGATCTGCAATTGTATTTATCAAACTCACGTTTTAAAACCGGTTATTAAATTATTGTTTACTTTTTATAAAGAGAGTAAGTAAAGTAACTTGGTTTGAAGCTGTTAGTGTGTTTTTTAGCATAAACTGACCTTCAGTACCAGTTTGGTTATTGAGTAGAAGAAATCCCAAACAAAAATGAAGCGCATCCTGCTTCTCGCCGTAATTATCTCGGCTGTTTATGCCAATCCTAACTTACGGGAAGAGGGGCAAGAAAAGGGTAAAAAAAACTGTTATTTTTGCAAGTTTTCAAGTAAATGTTTTAGAGTATTTTCTAAAATTCCAGCTGCATCGGGAGAAGTTGGTGTTGGTCAGAATCAGAGTGGGATTTATCCACCGGGGTTGGTAGTTCAACAATCTCCGGCCGAGTTCATCCCAACGCATTGGGTCGTATACAGAAATCTACCTAGGGACAGTGTGACGTCCGTAAATGTGACGACGACGACGACGACCCAGGCCCCACCACCCGATCAGGATGACTCGTCTGAAGAAGGTTATCTAAATGGATTTATTTAATCATGACTAAAGCTTGGTTCACTTTTAATTGTGGAGCTACCTTCTAGAGGAAGACGATGAAGCGGACGAGGAATCGGGGACTGCGGCTGCTGGGATGAATAAGGGAATGTCTGTCAAACCTCAAGGTGAGATGTAAGCATAACTTTAGTTGAGAAGGATCGTCAGTAATGTTGATAGAGACGTTTTTTCTATTAGAGACCCGCACTCTATTAGAGACCCGAACTGTATTAGATACCCGCACTCTATTAGGGACCCGCCTTCTATTAGATACCCCACCCGTACTCTATTAGAGACCCGAACTGTATTAAAAGCTTTACAGTTATTAACTACCGTTTCTGCAGCCTTACTCTCGTATCTTGGGGTGCAGACACTTTGGCAAAACCACATTGGCAAACCCCAAAACCCCTTTGTCCCACGAACATCTAACAACGTAGAACGATGGCACTCCCGTTTCCATAAAGCTAGGAAGAAAGCTCGTCTAAAGCAAGGCTGAAAATGGTTACTTACAAATTGGTAACGGTCAACTTCTTACTCTCCAGCGGAAAACGTATAGTGAACTTGATGACCGTCAATCCTAACAAGAAAACGTTAGAAAGTTTTTGCCAAAATTGCATTGGTTTCTGCCAAAATTACCATTTGTTTTGGCAAATAGCTGCCGAAGCGTCATTGCCACGATGCGATGGGTTTTGTCAAAGTGGTTTTGCCATAGTGTCTATAGATCTGTATCGTTTATGTTATTTGCTAACTTTTTCAGCCTGAGTTTGTAGCTTGAATAAGTGCGAAAGCAATTCTTAACTCGGCTGGAAAAAAGTTCAATTCTTCTGTTTCCGTATTTCTTAGCCAAATTTACTGGAAAAAACAGAGTTTGTTTGGAAAATTTGACCAGTAAAGTAAAGATTATGTTAGGAAACCATTTGGCACGCTGAATGGGTTTTTTTAACTTCTCATTGAACACTTTTAGTAATTTCTAAATGCATTTACATTTAAATGAACTTCTTTTGAATTAATCGTAAGGATTGCCGTCCGTATTGATTTTGCAGAGTCCACCTTGATTCCTGGTTACATTTCTCCATCAGGAGAACTTCTCGTCCCCATCAGTACTTTTCAATTGGATGTAATGTACTCTATAATAATTTAACGATTTACTTGACATTTTATGCTATAAAATTACGCAGTGAACTTAATTTTAGAAACAAGGGAGGAAGTCAGCTCAAACCCCGAATTCAGTTCTGAACCAGCCCGGATCACAAATGTATGCTACTATTCGATCACAAAGGAATCCCGGATCCCAGATCAATCCCGGACCCCAAGTTAATCCTAATCCTAATGTAGGGATGGATCCCAGATACCCAATTAATCCTGGGCTAGGAATTGATGCACGGTACCTAACTAATCCCGGATCCCGAATTAATCCTGATCCTAATGTAGGGATGGATCCCAGACCCAGATACCCAATTAATCCTGGGTTAGAAATTTATGCACGGTACCCAATTAATCCTGGGCTAGAAATTGATCCACGGTTCCTAATTAATCCCGGATTCCAAAGCCATCCCGGATCTCAGCAGATTAATCCTGGATCCCAAATTAACCCCGTCATAAGAATTTACCCCGGATACCAAATCAATCCTGGATTCGGAATCAATACCGGATCCCAAGTTAATCATGGATTCGGAATCAATACCGGATCCCAAGTTGATCCTGGCCAAGAAATTTATCCCCGAGACCCCGAAATCACAATTGATACCGGATATCAAACTAATCCTCTACCCCAAACTGGTGGGGGATTCCTCCGAATTGATCCTGCATTCAAAATTAACGCAGGATCTCGCTATTTATCCTTGGATTCATCCAAAGTTAGTATCATTCTTAAGTTTAATCGGCACCGTATTTTAGAACGCTTCTCCGGATTCACGGGCTTGAATTTTTTTGTAGCTTAATGTCAAAATATAATTTGCTCAAACAACAACCACCTTCCATTTGTCCCTTCCATTTTCCCCTCACCTCCTTATTTGTTAAAAATAATAATAAGAAGAATAAACGTAAAACGTACGCTAGTTCCCTTTTATGTTGTTCTATTAAACTAAAAATGTCATTATTATTTCTGGATCCTTCTACGCTTTCACTGGCACCTTCTCCTTCATAAAAAGATAGGATAGATAAGCCAACAGACCCTCAAAGAGGCTATAAGAGCCCTGCAATTGCAATATAAGACGGGGTCAAGGGTTGACCCTATTTGGGCTTGATAGAATGTCCGGTGGGACTTCTGTGACTTACTTTGGGATTTGGACTTAGAATGCACTCAAATCAGCAATATTTAAGTCGTTTGTGCCCTTGAGAATAGAGAATCCCAACTTATTTATTATTTACTATCCCTTCAAGCTCATAATTTGGACTTTTGACTAAAGATTTGTGGGAACTGGTCGAGAAATAGATGTTGTTTTGCATGGAGGAGACACAGCTTTAAAGAAAATGCTTTATTTTAGGAGATTATTGGTTTTTTGGCCGTGCTAGCCTGTAGATATAGCATGAAGAGTGAGTTTTTTAAATTAAATCTTATTATTATTACTACAGGGACAGGTAGTATTTTAATTGACAACAAATTGCAGAACCAGATGGGCTTTTACATGGAAATTATATTAAGAGGAAATGAGTGGATTTAGACCAAGATTTCTGGAACTACTAAAAATAAAGTGTTTAAATACTGGAAGAATAAAGGCACCAGGTTTAATATTTTAGAAGGGCCACTACCATTCGTGAAGCATTTTAGGAAGGGACCTGTACACCTTCACCCATAACTTTGCTTACATTCAGTTCTACCCTTAATTTCCTTGTGTTTTGATGTTTAATATTTCCCTAAACGTGCATAAAAGTAGTAAACCCTTTTAGCCTAAACGCCCCTGACGGTCCGGGTCACTTGGCTTATCCACTGAATAGGAGCCCCTTCAAATCTCCTTTAAAATGACATATTACAAGTCGGAATCGGACACCGCGTTAAAAAATGCAAAGCGGTCATCCGGAAGGACGGAAACCCGTAAACCTATTCCTCTTCATGAAAGAATGCGTGAAAAGTTGTGAAGAATTGCTCCTTGTAGCTTTAGATTTAGTTAGGGTCTTGGGAGGGGAATTTTTAGAAATTGAGTCCCGTACGTTTTTCAGAAGTAGGGCACCCATGAGGGGGTAGCAGGGGGTACAAATAGCATTGAAGGATATGAAGGGGTTTGGCTAAGTGGGGTTTGGCAGGGGCTGCTTAACATGTAAAGGATAGGGCCTATCGGGATCGGGAATTGCAGGTGGTAAATTCGGTAAATTAGAAAAGTAGGGGGTACATATGTACCCTCGTACCCCCAGTGGTTGCGCTATGCAGGTGAACTTAGCTTATAACAAGGCCAAAAAAACGAATGCATGCAATAAGTCTGTCTGAAAAATGTATAAAGATGCCGAGAAAGAATAAATAAAAAAACATAGTATTGAAGTGCGTGAATGCAGGTTTCTGCAGATTTATTCCAATTCGAATTACATAATAACCTGACTCATCCCCGTTATTTTAAAGTAACAAGAGTTGAGGGGTGTAAGTGAGTTTTGTCTTAATCTTTGGGCTAACCATTTATATATTCTATTCCAGTTTGAGCACATTTGGGTCCCAAGACAGGCCGAGTTGTAAGCATTATTGGAAACAAAAAACTACCCTTTAAAATCCCTTTTTAAGAGGGAACTAAAAGAGAGGTCGAGAAAAAAGGTGGAGAAGGAAGGAAGGTTTTGAAGGAACTTTTTAATATTTCAAAGAGTTCTTGATGATCATCTCTTTTTCGAATTGGCTAAGAGCGGATCCTCCCATGATGGGCTTTCCGTAGTTGAGGGGAATTCGCTGGAGTTTCATCTCCTCAGTCAGGGTAGAGTCCATCTTGGGGATCTGTAGGGCACAAATATCACCAATTTAGTATTTATATTAGTTTTTAGGGGCTTCTGAGCCGAATGGACGGAGTAAATGGCATAAAAAGTATGAATATTCTGACTAGGGGTAGGGTACTTACGGTGTTGTACATGTTGATGAATTGATGATATTCAGGGATGATTTCTTGCTCATCCTGGATCATCTTTCGGGTTTGGAACTCCTTGATGAACTTCTCGGTCTGGAAGTCCTTGATCATCTTCTCGGTTTGGTATTTGGTCATGAAGTCATCCTTAACGATGGGAGAGAAGGACTCGATGTTCTTGTTCATTTCCATTCCTTGGATTCCATACATACGGGCAACAATGGGGTTGATCCATTTGTTGTTGGAGATGAGGTGTTCGGGAGTTGTCTCGAACATGTTCATCTTTTGGGTGTATGGGAAGTAGTTGTTGGACATCATCTTCTTACCTCCGAACATCTTGTTCAAATAGTATTTCTTGAGGAGGAATTCCTTAAGGATTTCGGAATCGACCATGGTGTTCATGTTTTTCTCGACGACTGGGTAGTTGTTGTATCCAAGGGTGGCTGGGATGATTGTCTCATCAACCATCTTGATATCTCCGACAGTTACCTGCAAATTTCAAGATAAGGGAGGTTTAGATGAGGATAAAGTTCGTGAGAAATAATTGGGTAAAGGTAAAGCTAGGAGACTTACTTTCTCTTGTCCGGTGATGGGGTCGACCAATTTGGCGACAGTTTGTTCCTTGATTTGACCAGTTGGGAGTTCCCGAACTTGAGTAAGGGTCTCGGTAAGTCCTCCTTGGTTCAAATGGGAGTAGATTTTGTCCAACAAGAATTTGTAGTTGACCTGGTTGAGCTCTCCTCCGAGGGTGGAGGTCATGATGGATGGGAGGTCATGTCCTTGTTGGTAGTTGATCATGGAAGGAACGGAGTAGTCCATGTTCTTCATGTTCATCATTCGTCCGTAGTCGAATCGGCCGGAGGTGTAGGTAGGCTTGGAGAAGAGGTTATCCATGGTGGAGTACTTGTCATTGGAGAACCAGTTTTGTCCCTTGAAAAGTTCTCCTTGGGTGGAGTACTTGTTGTTGGTGAACCAGTTTTGTCCGTTGATGAGTTCTCCTTGGGTGGAGTAGGTCTTGAATAATTGGACTTGGGGAACGATGTATTTGTAGAACATGGCGGGGCTCATGAAGTACTGCATGAAAGCTGGGACGGTCCAGAACTGTTGGAACAAGACGGACTCAACGTATCTAAAAGATCAAGGAGAATAAGGGGATTAGTATTTTGAATTTTGGAGAGTTTGTGGGGATTAGTAATGAGAGTACTTACTTCCTGAAGACGACGGGGTGTTCCTCCCAGAATTGTCTGAACAAAGGGATGTTGTAGTATGTTCGGAACAATTGGGTGGATGTGATTTCCTCGAGGGTCATCATGGAGACTTGTTGTTTGGTCCAGTGGGTGGGGTAATCAGTCATCATTTCAGTGCTCAGGAACTTGTTTCCAAACTTTTCCTTCAACAAAAGGTCTTCAACGAGTCGGTCGTTTCCAACGGTCTTGAACAGGGAGCTGGTGTCCCTGTTAAATCGCTGGAAGTCCATGTTCTGTTGACCGGCCACACAGGCCACCAACAAAGCTACTACGACCTAAACAAAATACACATTTATTTGTTAAGAATTGCTCCTTCTTGTATCCCATTTTCTGCACAAACTACTTCGGTATAGATCCTCTGCTCCCTTTTAACGTTTCACGGAGTCCTTATTCCCGAACATTTTATCGGAATTTTGGCTACCCATTTCCCAGAAATCTTTACCCTTTCCCAGAATCTTTCCCTACCGTTTCCCAAATATCCTTTTCCCTGAATCCTCAAGCCTTCTCTAAAATTCCCTACTCTTTCCCCAGAAATATTTCCCAGCTACTGTTCCCTCAGAAATGTTTCCCTACTTTTCTTCCAGAAATGTTTCCATACTGTTCCCCAGAAATGTTTCCCTACTGTTCCCCAGAAATGTTTCCCTACTTTTCTTCCAGAAATGTTTCCATACAGTTCCCCAGAAATGTTTCCCTACTGTTCCCCAGAAATGTTTCCCTACTGTTCCCCAGAAATGTTTCCCTACTTTTCTTCCAGAAATGTTTCCATACTGTTCCCCAGAAATGTTTCCCTACTGTTCCCCAGA
>JAQFZX010001891.1:0-24107 GCA_034682405.1 Hydroisotoma schaefferi | reverse complement strand
ATACCTAAAGTATGCCAATTAGAAAATCTTGTTGTAATGTCGATCTAACCGAGTTGCGAACTAATATTTGTTTGGACTAAAGTCTTTATGACTATCGAGTACGGTAATTAATTTTTATTCCTGAGTCTTCCTCTTGCAAATGTGCATTCATAATCAAAGAGAACATTGCATGACAAAAGGTATTTTAAATTTGTTGCACTTTAATAACGATAATGCCAGTAATTTTGCAGTTCATCTTTTGAGCAACGGCAGTGAGAAGGGGAAAGTATTACTTTAGTAAGATATTAAATCATTATTTAAACACCATTACAGAAATACTCACTACTTCACGAACTGTAAGGCTGTTGCAGCCAAGATAAGTGCAACATATCCCTTGAAAATAGATAGACGAGCTATGAAAAAGCCCACAGTCAATAAAATCCAGTAAATGATAATAGTAATGAATCAAAATGAGTTGATAAGGCCTACTTTCACCGAATGATAAAGAGTATCTGCTCGTTTGAGATAAAAAATGAAAATATTGGATCCCATATCTAGTTCAACTCACTTCATTTTGGTATATATCGTTGTATTCGGAACGGTAGTAACAGCCTCTCCATTCACTCCAATAATTAGATCAGCTATTCTCAAGCCAGCAAGATCTGCCGTCTTGCCCTTTTCCAGACGCTCGATCCTAGAGTAGTAAAAAAGCAGTTTAGGTTAAATATTTAGAAAATCCCGTCCTTAACCACACTAGTATAAATGAATAATTTATTCCCCTCTTCTCAGGAGGCCTGGCTTCTGAGGAATGGGGCAGCGTTTCTAATTTAATGTAACACATCCAGTGGAACAGATTATGTTCTTTATTGCCAAATAAAAAGCTCACCTTGGTGGAGAGACCCACACAACGCTGAAGCCATAACCAATTCCCTCTTGCTTCCCCATCTTTACCCGCACTCGCATGAAGCTTTTATCCTCGAGATCTATTGTGGGGACTGGGGGCGGTGGGGGTGGTTCACAACAGTCCTCAACTCCACTGTCCATTGTCGAAGAGTTTTGAAGTTGGGACTTGGGTTCGATGTCACAATCTCCGCCGCACCTACTTGACGGCGTGGATCTGTCCATTTGGACAGGTGACGGTGACGATGGGACCTCTATAGGGCCAGCGATTCTTCCCGTCCCTCCTGCAGTAGACATGAAACCAGAGTGGCAGAGGTTGCCCGATGATTGCTGGGGGTAGGTTGTAGTGCTCATTTTCCTTTTGCGTAATTTTAACCAGCACTGCGTCTTCTACAATACATTTGATTAAAAAATAGACAATAAGCTCAATTCATACCAAAGTTGACAAACAACTTTAATCCTTGCAATAAACAATGCATGGTCTTATTACATTTGTACAAGAACGTAATTAAGTTCATGGAGTAAATAAGTAACTCACAAACGACAACTTTCATCTACCCTAATGTCAACCATGAGGAATGAACAATCCTATCAAGTCTTTAATTAAGCATCGTTTCTAATTACACACGCCATTCCGAGACCAACGGGGGTAATCAACCGGTTAATAAACGCGTTCATAGCTCTTATTATCTTGTTTTCTCCAAAGACAATACCACGGAAAAACATGCTATTGATTATAAATGCACAAGCCGTTTCTTTCTACCACAACTTCTTAATTTTTTTAAATCATGAATTTATTTCATTCGTTCTATTTCTGCAGTTTTCGAACATGTGAGATTGAAGCCTTCAAAGAACGCTGTACGTATGCATTGTCTTTTTCTTTTAGATTGCCTTGTACTACTGTTGTACGTTTATTTAGACTACACCATTTTATCAAGCGATGAAAACTATGAAAACTTTATTCGATCCATTTGAACCATAAAAGAGGCTCTTTTAACAGCAGCACATTTCTTTTCTTACACTACAACATCAAGTAAAGACGCATACACTTATCAACGCCTCTATTTCAGTCAGACAGACTACAAGGAGATAACTATTATCACTACTACAGTAGTACTAGTAGTTGTGTGCACAGCTTGCCAGCTTTCACTTGATGCTAACTCAGCCCATCGCACCGCATTAGACTGTAATGGTTGATGGCTCAAGAGTGAATCTAATAACTCTTGAAGAACGGGCTATAATTCTATCAAAGTTGTTAAGTAAATTCCATCTCTCTCCTCTCTTTGCTTTTATTCTTTATCTACTTCGCTTTCTCTTCACCATTCACTTTGCTTCCAAAACAGCCATCGGTGGACAGGAGGGTCCAGCAAAATATAAATATGATAACTATTTACATTTAAAATACTTAACAAATAAATGGAGAGATCTGGACGGACTATGAACTAAGGAATATTTTTTAAAGAATGCTTTTCAACATGTTTTTTATTTTACTAAAGAACGAGTTGTAATCTTAATGTGGCCCTTACTACTGCTGCACTTTCACCACTACATGCTTTAGAATAGACGAGAGGATGATCATTGGAATGTGAATGGGATCAAAAAGGGTTAGATTTAGATGGGGGGATAGTCCTCAAAAGGGGTAGGGCCAAGAATGCAATGTATCGATTTGACTCTTGGGACATAAGAACGCACGCGAATCCGAAATGAAATCCGGATTCCCACTAGCAGCACCAAGTACCACCATCCAACTCAAACCCCCCTTTTGCCAAATCTTGTAGCGAGAGCGAGTAAAAGGACTCTATATATCCTTTTTTGAGGATCCACTACATCTGATGGCTACAAGATTGTAGACGTTTTATCTGTATTTTAAATCCTTTTCTTATTCCAAAAACTACTACGCATATCTGCAGCATCTATCAAATATGTAGGAAAAGTAGAGAAAGTAGCTCTGGTCCATTTAGCAGAAAATACAATCCCTTTCATAGGTAAATTCAACTAGATAGTACTACTGCTTTCCCCTTACTGCATATATGCAATAAAATAATGCGGATCACTTCCTCCGGCATGTGGATTGTTTTCTATTCTCAACGCTTATCTGTAAGTGGCTTACTTTCCAATGCAACTCTTTACTACTATTTACTTTGGAATGGGGAGAGATTCACTTAAAGTAACCAATGATGACATATGCCATCTGAACATCTACTTGGTCGTATTCAGGTGTAAATAAATGCTTTCAAATGCGGAATAAACATTTGAGATTAATCCACTTTTTAAATCAAGATAGTAATACTATCCTATACTGGAGTATACTATCCAATTCAACACTTACTACGAGGTCTACCCTGTCGAAATACAGAGAACTGTTTTTCTGAAAATGAAAGCTGGGTCTCGGTAAAAATTACTCTTATGGTTCATCGCTCATGGGAATTAAATCCTGCCGATGTTACATGAAATATGACGCAATTACATTTACCTTTCAGGCTTTAATGTAGCTTACAAAAGTTTTCCCCACAAATTGACGACAAATGATAAAAAAAAATATTAGAATCCAGACTTAGACCTATCTAAATTTGGTAACAAACCCGTTTTCACTCACCTCTAAATCAGACAAGTTCAAAGTTGTCCATCCGAGGAAAGCAGTCCTTCTGTGGAAAATTTTTTTCAACACACAAATAAAATACTTGGCCAACTTACAACATAAAATTCATAAGCATTAACTCTAATACTAATAAAAATTCACAGACGCTTCAATAAAGCAGAGAGAAATCAGCTCAAGAGTACTCTTTAAACTTGGCAAAACACTGCAGCTCTTTAAGAAAGCTGTACCAAAAGCTCCAACAACTGCATCAGATCAGCAGTATCATTACTCTTGGTAGTAGTACCTCTGAGGGAACAGTAGCATTCACTACTAAGTATGTACAAGATAAAGTACACCAAAGTAAACCAAGTACCTATGACTTGTCAGACAGAAAGAGCAGTAGATGAAAGGGGATAACAAGGTGACAGCTAGTTGTGTACTTTAAACTCTAACTATTTCCTTTTTTTAATACCTCTAGCCGTAGAGATGAGTTGAAAGAATGTCTGAAGGAAGGAACAGGATAATCTAACCGCAAAAGTAGAGAAGATTGAAGAAATTATAAAATATTTACGTTCACTCTTCCCACTTAACAACAACCAGTGAGTTTTTGGTCTAACGGCAGAGAAGAAGTAAAGCTCCCTTTTGGATGGAGAAAGGTTTAAACACTGGATGGAGAAAGCTAAGGAGTTTTATATGTTTTTAGGAGCTTTATTCTCAACTCTCTGCACCCTCTTTCTCTATCTTTCATTCAGTTTCTGCTATAAATGGTCTTCAACAACCCACTATGTATTGCTGCCATGCTACCATGTACCATGTAGAATGCAGCAGGAGCATGAAGGAAAGAATGAATGAGGGGACCCTGTTTGCTTGCTATATCCAATAAGTAAGGATAAATAAATACCCAGTTTGCCGACTAAAGCTCACATAATACTCGACTTGTATTAATTCTAGTTTTATTACTAAGACTCGCAGATCCACATCTCTACGGTATGGAAGTAATAATATCTGCTAGCTCTATTAGTAAATGAAATACAGCGTGATTGCCTGCATCTAGTCTATATAACTTCCCCATCCCATAAGATGAAATGTATGTATTATTAGTATTATTAGTATCAGTATCCTTCTTACGGTTTTTTGGGTATCAAGCTTTAGCAGCGGTTGTAGTAGTAAAAGCAGCAGCAGTTTTAGATGAGCTTTCTAGGGCGAGCAAGGCCGAAAAAGAATGGTTGGTTGGTTGGTGATGCTTTGTGGATTTTGTGCAAGTGGAGGAAACCACCTTGAGCACTGCTACACTACTGCATATACACAGTCAAACATGTCTATAACTCAAATAATAAGGTGGTGGGTTTTTGGAGTAGCATTGTACTATACGGCAACACTTACTACGCGACTCTAACCTATGGTGGTGTTTTCTTCCTTGGTTGGTTAGTTTCAGGAAGCATGGGACACTATATTCACTTGATGTATTTGCCATGAAATAGAAAGTCGTTTAAGCGGAAAGCCATAGACCGACACAAGCATGTATTCCTCCTCATCTAGGAGTTTGAGATCGAGCCTAAAACGTCTCATAAGAACAAGCTGAACTGATCTGTATTTATACAGAAAGAGAATTGTAGAAACGGTCTGATAAGACTTCATGCGGGCATCGTTTTAAGAAGTATTATATCATTCACAAAGTTCCTATCATTTCACTCCTTCCACTCGCTTTGTTAAGAAAATTATTAGCTAGAATTTTTAACATAAAGTCCATCTAGTTCCTTTGGAGATATATTAACGTAACGTATTTACGGAAAAGATCCTCGGCTGATGTAGCCAGTAGACTTGGGCTGAGCAGGCGGGTAAGGAATGAGAGAAGAGGCGCAGACAGGGACATCAAGTTGTGCAATCCGTATTGATAAAGTAGCCCAACTTACTTTACTATTGGTGTCTATCCCATTTTACTATAGGTACTTATTCCCTGTATATTCCTTCATTTCATATGCTAAGGACAAAAAGTAAGATACAGGCAGAGAAAGTGTGGGGGAGAGACCGACCAACCAAACCTTAGTGTACTTTAATGGGTAAGGGGGAAAGCTCTGGACTGAGAAATCTCAACCTATTCACCACCACCGCTGAGTAATATCCTATTCCTTTATTTCTTCTATACTATGAAAAATATCTATACACCCTTTCCATGTCTTTACTCCATATTACAATATTTGATGATTATAATAGCATCTAGTACTCCAGCATTGGGGGAGCGTATCGCAATAACCCTTACAAAGTCCTTTAGGCAGCCAACTTTCCCTTATTTTTATGCAAGGCTTTCCTTCTTGATGCTTTTTCTATCATAAGGAATCAAGTACTGCCTAGTCTACTTTCACGCTGTGAAACTTAAGTTGTTATAATGCTATGCAGTATGTCTGTATTCTAGATTCCTGTGCTATGCTCATATCATGGGAACTCCAGCCAGGGTTGTACAATTTGTACTTTATTCGTTTTTTTTGTTTTCTATAAAAGTACTTTCATAACCTTCCTTTACAACATATGTATATCTTTTATATAAAAAATAACAAAGAAAGGAAGGAGAAAGTTCGTGTCTCTGTGGACCAGGGGTCGTCTTTACTCCACAGAGGAAATCATCTAAAAAAGGGACAAGCAGTGTTTGTTCAAGCACTGTACAAAAAAGAATGGAGCCCAACTTTTACTCAGGAAATAGAATGATGAACTGTAATATAGACAGATCTCTAAGACGTGATCTGACTGTTGACGTTGACGAGAAGACTCTTCAACCTTGGAAATAACTGCTAAGGGATAGTATACTATTTAGATATTATCTATATTTGTGTTTTGAACTGTCAGACATGACTTGCGGACTTTGATGACGGTATTATTGAAACGGGGAAAAAAAGTTGTCAGATCTGTCTGTACTCATTAGAGAAAAAATAATACAAATAGCTACACGTTAAGACAGAGTTCAAGTATTCTATGTTGAAAATATATTGATATAAGAAACCCAATAATTAAATGTAAATGACATTGGAAGCTAAGTCATTGATTGTATTTATAAGAATAAACTATATGCATGAATGTTAGGTTCATTAAAAACTACTTAAACACACTGATTGTACTCTATAAAGTGGGTGGGAGGGTCTCTTTTCTTTCACTGAAACATGAAAAAGTGATGGATTCATGTAGGGAGGTTGTTCGTGCCTGGAGAAAGTAAATTCGGATTATGTCCCTGGTCTCATTGAAAGCTTACTCTAATTCTGTGGAGAGAAAAAAACGCCCAATTTCATTGACCATGATCTAACCCATTTAGACGGGACTCATTTCCTATCAAGTTGAATTGGAAGAAGTTTAGCATACTGAATTCATTACAGTATCAATGTGCCAACAAAAATTAATCAGCCTGAATTAATGAACGTTGAGAGCAAAATAGAGCTCTTGGTAAAATGAGACTGTCTCCGTTCGAGGTTGTAAGAAATTTAGACTTATACAGCAAAAACTAATGAAGTTTGCTTGATTCTGAGGAGTAAATTGCAAGTATTGCAAGGATTGTAATGGAAGATAATCAAAAGCCAGATTTAGCATTAACAAAAATTGTATTCGTTGTAGAGAGAGTGTAAAGGACTACTTCTTCCTTGCCAGAATAAGTACGCTCCCTCATCCGGAGACTTCTCCATGAATGTTTAACTCATAAAATGATGTATAGTAATGCGATGACGGCTAACCTGGTGCGTAGTAGGTAATTTCAGCTTAAGCCCTACCTCATGCGTAAGATCTTTTTCAGATAATTTTGCTTATTGTTTTGCAATATTAAAGCGGATTGTAATAAAGGGAAGATGAAACAAAGAATTAAAAAAAACTAAGGCAATTGTAAATTGTAAGCTGTTTTAATCTATCCTTACCTTTCCAGTCGCTTAACGAAGGTGAGAAAAACTTTTCTGTCCAAGTCTAAAGATGGGATCTCAAAGGAAAATTTCTGATCGATTTTTACCCAACTTCGGTTTTTCTTAACTATAATGGATTCGGAGCGTGTGAATGTTGTTTCTCCGTCAGGTAATAAGGATACCTAAATAAATTACAGAGCTTGATAGAAACTGTTTCTTGGCAAGAATACATTCCAAGACTACTTGCAGAATTCTCTTGACTTTAGTGTACAAGGCAAAACCTCTTTTTGAACCTTATGCATACAGAATTTGACACGGTTCAGTAACTAGCGAATGTAGTATGAAATTTTAAACAATATATAGCAAACTAAGTATAGGAAAAAGCGTAGTAGGTCTTTTGATGGGACTCACCTTAATAGATAACTTCCAAGATGAGCGATAGTGAGGCTGCAATCTTCTTGCTTGGACAACTGAAACGAAACGAAAATCAACTTACAAACTAATTTCTCAAAAAGCAGAAGGGTGAAACGCTTCGGAGTCTTACAAGAGTGAAGTGTATTGCTAAATCCTTTGATATTCATCAGCATACTTAAGACTTAATTGTTAAGAGCAGAACATTCATGGCATGAAAACACCGGAAATAGCCCTCAATATGGCTAGAGTACATCATAAAGTAAATGTAGTCTGCTATGTAGTTTTAGCACAGCGAAGCCATGTACAAGTGCATGCAAAGTTTATTGTGCAATGGCAAACCTCTTATCGACCAAATGACCAACCTTGCATGAAATTAATATACTACAAAGCGTGTGTATAATAAAAAGAATGATGGATTAGAAGGAGATGCGCTTACCGTGAACTGTAACGTAATCGCCATTCTTGTAGACTCGGAGCAGCACTTCTCCTGTTAAATTCAAACCAAATTATACGTTAACTCTTTAAAAAAAGATATTTGAAGTAACGATTGTTACCCAAAGCAGTAAAAGCCTTTTATTTGAACTAATTATAGAAACACATACATAAATGTACAGACACCTAAGTATTTATTTTTGTAGATTCATTTATTACTTCTAAAGAATGTCATGATAAAAAATAAAAAGCTTTCCAGGCCTTAGTAGCTCGCAGTCTCTTTAATGGATGGAATAATAAAAGCAAATATGGGCAAATAAAACGAGTACACATTGCTGCTTGCATGGTTGGTCATAAACTAAGAATTATTTACATAAACATACATCACTTTTCAGAGAGTCAACAGTTAACAGTAGTAGTATTGTACAGTCCAGTGTCTTTGACGAAGTTGATAATTCTGGCCAGTGCAGTATGATAACTGCATACCACCAGGGATATGTCTAACATCGTTCGGAAATAATAATTATGAAACAGCTACACTTCGTGTCAGTTGCGGGTACAGTTACAGTAGAAAAACAGTGTTAAGTTGACAGTGTCGTAAAAGTAACTCACGCATCTGTCAACAAGACTTTTTTGTGTTTGCAAGCCTCGTTGACGTCGAGCTAAATGACACATTAACTTGGAAAATGTCCTCCTAGTAAAAGTTCTTTTTTCTTAGTTTTTTAACGTCTTTTTTTTTATTTAGCGATATGAATGGTTGTATTTACTGAAAATACTGATGAAGGGTAGCCTCTTATTGTCCAGAGGCAAATATTTCTGTAGTGAGTAGTGAGCAGTTATGATATTATATATTTTACTACACGGGAGGAAAGAGCTTGATTGAGCATAATATATCGTACATTATGCAGCTAGGACTTCGATTCGAATTGAAATTGAGTAATAAGAACAATAAAGCCCTAGAATAAGTTTAACTGATTTCAACATTTAATAGTAGATACATGCATTAAAAATTGAAAGGCAGAGCGAGTTTTTAGAGTTAAGGCAATACAAAAAGACAGCGTAGAGTTAGTGGCAAAAAACATTTCATGTTGGGAGGTATCATTTAATATAAAAGGACGTCTTAACTGAAAGAGAGTGTGATTGAAAAAAATGCAAGTGTCCAAATGTGAATAAGATAAGTAGTTTCTTTATCTTATTAAGCTCCGATGAAGTTTTTACCTATCCAGAGAACGGCAGGCCACAAAGCCATCATTTAATTTAATAGAACCAAACCCAAGCGAGATTGCCTCCTCATCTGCATGATTAAACAGCGATTCATGATCTCCATTAAGCTTGATCTCATGCATAACCAATCAGCATGAAAAACATGTTAAAAAATCATTATTTAAACTCAGAAAGTTACTATGTCACACACACCTTTACCAGAAAAGGCCGAGTTTACAGGTGTCTTCCTGACAACCGTCCTAGGCGTAGGCCCTTTAGTCCTCCAAGAACCCAAACTAGTATGACCTCTCTTCGAAATCGGAGTGCTGAAAGCCATAGCGAAGCCTGACTTTGGAGTCACGAGGCTTTCTTCAGCTCCATAATTTCCGTTTACACGGTTGTTCTCCATAGTCTCATCTCCGGAGCTGGTACGGCTAGAGTGAGAGTTAGATTGCAATGAAACACTCCCAGTGCCACATGGGGAGGCTGGAAAATAGCCGTGAGAACTCCATGTTTCATCATTATTATTAGTAGTCTCCTCAACTAAAAGATAATTAGCATTCTCGTGTTTCTTCTCCATGATGATATATTTCTCGGCATCATCTCCTCCTCGAGATGTGACTTGGTTAGTGGAGTGGTGCTGGGTGTGAGGAAGATTTGATATCTCCACCAGTGAGACCGCATCTTTATCATAATCATCTTCGTTCTCGTGCTCATTCTCAATCTCTTCAGTTAAGCCTGAGGAGCCCTTGCCCGAAGAGGATGAGACTGAGAAACGATTAAATGTAGAGGTGGATGAGGCTGGAGAGTAAGCTTCAGGTGGGCAAGGGCTCATAAATCCTTCATCTTCTGCTAAAGATGCCGGCAGATCAAAGAGATCTCCTAAGGGCTCTGTTATCATCATCTTGAGACCCTTTAATTTTTTCTCACCGAACGACCCCTCCCCATCCAAATCCTCTATTTGCGTCTCATCATCATATCGATCCTTATCCTCCATGCCAGCAGTGTACGACTCAGAGAGCTGAGCTAGAGCATACCTCAACTCGTCACGCTTTCCGAACAGTCCCAGACTCTCCGCTGTAGATAACAGGACAAGGGATGAATCTGCATGAACGTTTGAACGAGACATGAGAAAACTTTCATCAATATTGCATACATTCTGTCGAGCTACTTCTGCCTGTTGGTGATTCTGATATAGATGATACGCTTGTTGGTAAATGCAGAAATCTTGGGTATTTGATGACCCAGCTTCTGCTACTGAGTCCTCGTCAATCATTGGTAGTAACAGGGACTCATTCAAATGCTGCGATGCGATCAACTCGGCTGAATTCCTCAACTTTTCCCAGTCAACTCCAGCCTCCTTGCCGTCTTCTCCGAGGTCGACTAGTCTTAAAGATGAGGATAATATTGGACTGAATCTACCGTTAGTCATTGTGGAGGTCTTGGAGGATTTTGGAGTTTTATTGCAATCATTATCATCAGTATTAGCGGTAGTATCTGAGGACCAATGTTTTCTCCAGTGACTTCTGCCCCCGGTGGTAGTTGGGATGTTATTGCTGTCTGCATTTACTTTGCTCCACTGAGTGCGAAGTATAGAGAGAGACACGCTCTTTTCCTCAGGACTGCATGTCTCCTCTTCCTCTTCTGGTAGGTTTGGCAGGCAATCGTGGTAATATTTCCGTAAAAACCGGTTTAGCCTCTCTGTCTGCGTTTTTAAGCGTTCCAGTTTCCGCAATTCTGATCTCTTTAACGTTAGTTTCTTTGCACATTTGGCCACTACAGGAATACTATATGTTACTGACTTTTCTAGAAATTGTGGGTCAGTGGTATCATGAGGGGGGCTTTTGGCCCTTGTAGACGATGAAGGGCCCTTGACTATAGAGGCTTTTGGTAACGGTAAACTTGGTGGTTCAGTCTCATTTGAGGTAACAATATTATTATTGGCTGGCTTTAGTATTGGTTTATGGACGGGTTTTGGGTCATTTTCATCGTTTTCTACGGAAGCTAAACAAGGTTGGGCAACAGTCTTAGCTTTAGCAGGTATACCATTTAACAGGGGTAGTTGGACGGAATCTGTTGAGCTGGATGATGAATCACAGGTAGCGGAAGCAGTACTGTCTGACGAAGATGATGTTTCAGAAGACTGAGAAAATTTACATGATTTTTCATCAATTTTGTATGTTAATTTCATTACACCTTTGGTGGGCATTTTACTACTGGGATAGACCGCATTATGAGGGTACTTTTCATTTATAAAAACTTCAGGTGAGGGAGTTTTTCTTTTTGTAATAGGTTTCGGCTTTGACGAAGGGGTTGATGAAAGCGCTTTTAGAGATCGATTATTAGCTTCTTTAATGCTAATTGTTTTCGGAGTAGTTATAGGTATTTCTGTAAGAGTTTTAAAGGAGTTATTTTTTAAGGGTAGTTTAGGTTTTACATCTTCTGCTACTACTGGACTTCGGGTTCTCAACGTGACCGACTTGGAGGATGATTTTTTACTCCCTGAATTACTAGGTGGGTGTTGTGCCCTGATATTCGAAGGTCGCTGATGATTGCTATTGTTAATATTATTAGCTGGGGTTTGTCGGGTCTTAAGGATAGACTGTGGGGGAGGTTTAAGAGGAGCATCTTTGAGCATCCTCTCGTATTGTTTCACAATAGCCATAGGCAAATGGTCCAAACTCATGTAAAGAAGTGATTTACTATCCGCATTTATAATATTGTTATTGTTATTGTTCTTTTGCGAAGGATTATTGGAGTCAGTGGGTCTTGTTTTGTTGTAATTAGTATGAAGGCATGGGCTATTAGTGTTTTCGGGAACATGGTCTTGGTTATTCTTCAAAAGGTTATTGATGGAGCCGCCTAGTTGATGACGCTTTTTATGAAGAAATCGGCCCGGTCCTTGAAGAGAATTATTATTACGGTGTTTACAGCAGCCACTAATCAACCCAACTCGAGCATCTCCACTTTGCATATCAGGCTCAGCTTTACGACGCTTTTTTAATGACTTTGTTGAGTTGATTGGGCGATCATCTTTCCCTACAGCCCACTTCAGCATCCCTGTTAAATTAAAAAATAATAGCCACTTTAGCATCATCATTTCGTCGACAAAACCGCTATACTGTATCTTTTTTCCACCACTTTCTCTTCATTATTGCACGCTGACTAAATTGTTTGTCGAGGTAACAACATGCATTGTTCAATTTATTGAGATAATAATACAACTTTTATATCTATAAGGACTAACTCCTTCTGGTACTGGTATTGCCTAAGAATACTAGGATCATGCTCATGATAAAATACACGGAGTTTAGTTGGCTCAAAGTTCACAAGGAAATTCATTCGTTCTACTTTAACGACATGACTCAGTGACTCTCAAGAGTCGGCACGACTTTCCTACTCTTCGTGAGAATGGATTACCACCGGGGTATTGTTTCTATGAAAAGCTCTCCAGAGTAATTAATTATCTTGAATTCCTCTCTAGAATTAGACGGGGAAGGGTAGGTTGAAGGCAATCTAGACTCTGTTGACCATTCCATGGAATTCCAACTTACAACAACTAACGAGACATTAGATCTATCGTTCTGATAACTCTGGAACGTGATCTCAGGATTCGAGGGGAATATGAGACTTGACTTTTCCTTATCTTGTCTTATAGCTAAAGGTACATCCTACCTGCCTGACTCTTGCATCTATCTTAATCTTATCCACCTGCAAAGTAACACTACACTACTTGGTCTAACAGAGAAATAAATCCTGACCCTGAACAAAAGAAAGAAGAATAGTCTCTATCGAATGAAAGAAGAAGAGGTGTTTAATCTTTGGTTAGGAATTTGTATAAAAAACACATTTGAGAAATACCTCTGTAGGATGGAGAATCCCAAATAAGCTTAATTGTATTGATTTATAAACTTAGGCTACCAACTGTCTGAAGATGAACCAGAGGCTTTTTAAACCCGACATCTTATCTCTGCTAGCTTTGAGTGTCAAAGGGTTAGGTTAAATTCACTTATAATAACTAATTACAGACTGGGTAAGACGAACTTTGAGTGAATTACGGGGAAGTTGTTGAGCTACTCCTTAAAAAGTTTTTAGGCTAAATCTCGGACCTCTTTCTTATGAAACAGATTTATGGATAAAAATGTCAAAATATATTGTAGGCACACAAGAGTAAAGTAATGTTAGAAGAGGACCCAAGGCAGTCCGGTAGAAAGGTGAAGGTTAGCTATTATCTTGTAATTTACCTCAGCAGGTCGGACTCATACTGGAGAATAAAGTGGTTTTTTAGTCCAACCGCTTCATCCACCAGTTGAAAGTCAAAAGTTGTATTCTTGTAGTTAAAATAACATTCAAAAGCTTCATGATTCATGATACACTCATAGTAGATTAGACATGAGTCTTAGGCCTGGTTGTACGTTATTTTTATTAGGTAGGCGGTCTGCAAGGGATCGATAACTTAGGGTTCAATTATGACTCAAATATATAACGGTCACAGGTATTGAGCTAGAACAACGGAAAAATCTGACCCGGTGTTGGACCATACTGTATATTAATTTTTGTGTCAAGTGGTTGGTAAATTATAAAAGGTGAATTAAATGTGTCTGTATTACTTTCTCCCACTAGAATTGTCAGCCAACATAACGGCAGGTTATTTATTTGATGTGTATGTATATGTACATCTACCGATCTACCTACGTTTTGTACACAATTTACCCGTCATTTTTACAAGTTGGTCCTATCAATGAAATGAGGAGCACCGGTAGGTGGTTAATCACACGAAAAGTGACACGCAATGCAGCACGGTAAACTATATGGGTCGTACCCTTGCCTTACATTCATTACATCCTGGTTGGCAGTACGTCCAACCTTTATTACATTATCATATTTTCCTAATATTTGTCTATGCAAATTCATAAAATATGAATGAAGCACTTCCAGTAATCTCCTCCTGTTAGGTGTATCTTTGTAAAATTGAACGTTGATTGTATTTGCGTGTCAAGAGGATTGATACAATTATTTCAGGATTATTCATAATTCATTATCGTCAAATCGTTTCCACACGATCCCTTCTATTTCATCTTGAATCTATACACTAAAAAACTCTACAAGCCTGTCAAGTTGCCATTTCCCCTCAAGCGTTGCAGCATTGGGAATGGGAAGGATTGGTATTCACATAGAGAAGGCAAAAGAAGCAACCGTTGGAGATTTACTTCCTCAAGCTATGCTTTTAAAAAATAGTTTGTATAAATTCACCCAACTTTCCTGTGTAATAATAAGTATCAAAGTAATCAGTCATCTAATCATAATTTGAAAAGTTGTTCTATTTAAACGGCTCGAAGCTAAATAATTTCCAGAGAAGTTGAAGCGCACAGTCCGGTAATAATAAAACAGAAGAATTCAGAATTTAGTTAAGTTTGCTCTGATTACGATCTTTTACTGCATCATCCTTTCATAATCGGAATTTTGACTCCTACCATCCACTAATACCTCACGAATGATTAAAATCTAAAGAGTCATTCTTTACACGACAATGAATGCCATCCATTATTATATGCACCCATTCTTCGGTTTCATAAATTCTCATTTTTAACTGACGGTGGATGGACAGACAAAGTTGGCACCCTTTTACTTTAAGTATTGTAGTTTCATTGTGTTTTTTAACGAAAAAGTTGACTGACGAGATGGTAACTGTAAAACACAACACATGTCATTCTTCCGCTGACACAAGCCAGCCACGTTCCACGAGTTCCTCTTTCGGAGTCATTTAGTAAACATTTTTATACAATTGCATATGATATCTCTGGAACAATAACATGAGGTGATGAGATACGATCTCTGAACGGGAAAAGGCACAAGTATCTACCGTGTACATGTAAATTTAGTATAAGTTAATCAGCCAAGAGTAAAGTATTGGTCAACATCTGTTGTTAATTGTGATACATGCATACAGGGATAACTAGTAATGCGACGATGGCTAGTAATACTCACTCTAATTTTAACTAACTAAGCCGGAATATCAACATCAATAGCAATAGCAAATGCAACTACCTGGTTCAAAATATTACCTCACCTTCTCATCTTATAGTCAAAAGTCTCACATTTCATTAGACAAACCGTCAAAATAATTCTCAACTTTCCCGACGAAGTAATGCATAGGCACGGCTTCTATGCATAGGAAAGGATAATGAACCAAATACAACTATGTTAATGTTGGGTTGGGTTGGGAATTGGGATTGAGACTTTTGGACATCGGGAATTCGGGATTTCGCTATTGGGGAAATTTCCATAAGCTACTGCTTACCTTCTAAGATCATTCCGTTCGAAAATCCATCAGATAAATATTGCCCGTGTCCTAATTAGCTCAATCCTTTATGAATCGCATAGCATAGCACATTTCCCCTAGTACTTACATTACCCAGAGTAATGACTTTATAATTAGCGTATAAAATGGACACCGGATATAGCATAGGACACACAAGAGATTAGACTTAACACACTGAAAACTCTAACTGATTGGACACCGACGAAGGCAGAACACTTGGAATCAGCTTAAAATGCCAACCACAAACTGACTTACACAACACCTGAATCTATGATTTCCTACTCAACACTTTTACGTTTAACACAATAGATTTCAGGCTACGAGACGAGTAGACAACCCTAGACAACTTAATTTAGGAATGAATGAGGACGGAAACTTGGTACTTTTAATCCGTTGTTTAGACCAAGGAAGAGGAAGCTTGCGACAAAAATGGGGTACAGAAACTGAAAGTAGGTTTAATACAACTGACGGACCCACACTGAAACTTTTTCTATGTAGAAAAGCTACTTTACTCAAGTATTATTCAAGGGTATTTTTTCCACCGTTTTTCATTTATCTTTGTATCCTATAAGGCAGGTAATATCAACTTTCTTAGGCAACTAACTGGTTGTAACTGAGAGATCTACGTATCAAGAAAAGTAACTGAAGTCAGAGTAAAAAGAAAGACAGCGTGAGAGGAGTCAGTAAAAGCATCTCATTTTATTTAACATTCCCATCCGACTTTTTCGTACCTTAAGGAGAGACTTTAAGCTTAAGCAATACCACCACCACCGACTGTACAAATCCCATTTGCAAGTTACTATTAGGTAGAAGTACTAGAGACCACTGTAAATGGCATGGGTACTAACTACAAACCAACAACTACCAACAAGACGAAACACACATGGAGAACCCACATGCTTAAGCAGTACATAAGCACATTGACGGGGAAATGAATACCTTAGCCTGGCTTAACTTAGCTTTCGAATTGGGATAGTCTGGCAGTATTTCGGTATGTCAGTATTTATGGATATGCATTCATTTAAGTACAGGTAAGTGATGTAATATTGAATCTAATGGATCCAACAAGACACAACAGAACATACACTGCTCCTTTTTATTACTCCAAGTCAGCTCAGCTATAGGAACGTGAGGATTACTTTTACCCACACGTTATTCTTTTACTATTACTTTTCAGACAGGCAGTAAAAATCCACTATCTATACAGATACTGGATACAAATAGTTTTAGTTGTGGTCTTAAAAATGAAATCTTATGGGAAAGCACGTTGAATGTCTATCTCCAATAACATACCATTATTTACCTCTAAACAAAAATAAAGTCTAGGCGTTACTGGTTAAGGATGCACAAAAAGACCCTTAGGAAAGCAAGGCACCCAGACCAAGTAATAATAACTTCGGCTGCAATAGTGAGTAATATTCCTGACATTGGACTGGAGTTACGAGTCTCTTTTTTACAACTTCAAGGAAGATATCTTGAGATTGGGAGATCTCTCATTCCGAAAACCTACTAATATGAAGTTTAAAGGGTCCATCCCTCCCACCAACCTGTGTTTCTATTTTTTACTTTCTTTACAACGTCTTCTACCTAAGTTTTCTTAATGTTTTTAACAACAAGCAGTAACAGAGAGATAGAGGTTCTTCGGAGGCTCTGAGGGAGATTAGATGTATGCACGGAGTCCTAAAAAAGAGATGAAATGCGTGAGGTCTGCCCTACGATGAGGGGACTTTTAGCTACAAACTTATCTCGTTCTTGGGTACTAACTTGTAACTCCGAAGGAATTTCCAGCCCTTGGGGCATCATTTAGAACTTTTTTATTCTTAGCATATTATGAAGAGACCGGCTTATAAATAAAATCATCCCGAAAGTTAAAACTCGCCCATGCCCATCACGAACCGAGGAATGAGAATGATTAGAGGAAAAAAAATTACACTACTAATACCAAGATTATCTTGCATACTAACTAACTAAATATGAAATATAAAGAGATGGAAATTAAACAACTATTGCATACAATAAATAGGAAGACGAGGAACAACTTATCAAACAACCGGGTAGAATGATTAAGATGATGGTAACCCTAGTCTTCTTAAGGACTTGTTAATACGATTGCTTTTGCTTGTTCATTCCCTCAGTGAGCTCATAACTTTAGATGATTATTATTTTTAGTTTCAAACTATTAATAACTCCATGATTGTGTGTATGTTCTGCTCATTCAGAGTATTTAGTGGAGGGTTTTGATTTTTTACATCACAAAATTATTTTCAACCCTCATCTTTTGCTGAGATAAAAAATAAATGACGACATCATATCCATGTAAATGGGAATATTGGGTGGAGATTTATAATTCTTCTTTTGAAGGAGTCATTTACAAAAGCCCATTTATTTATTAAGTCAAAAATATTAACATAAAAAGAATTCCAATGTGTTTCTTCTTTTTTCCCATTGTAGATTAAGAAAGGCTCCAATCTAAATGTATGTAAAAGGGATAGTTATACGAAAAGTAATGAAAGAAGCTAGGGATAGAATAGATTGTTTAGATCTGGATGGATTTGTGTAAATGCATTCCGAATGAATCAAACCTAACACTTTCCTGCTTACCTTGTTAATGTAATGTAACGAATTTCTCATTGAAGAAAAAGAACCACTCCTTAGGTCTCTCAGACTTAAGTTGGAAGAAATCTCATCCACCCGAAGTCGCTTTGATTGTGCCTCTAATGAGTTACAATTCACAACTTCTTCATTTCTCTTCATTCCAATTTTGGACATGATCACATTCACCCAGGTATCCACAGTAGTTGCACAAAGATAATAGCTTTAACAGTGAAGAGTAACAGTACATGATATTATATAAAATCAGGTACAGATACCGGTAGGGGAATCACAGGTCTTTAGCCAACAACCTGTTTGTATTACTCTGGTCAAGGGAAATAAATTGCTTGGGTGTTATTACAGAAGCAATTATAGCCCGGTGCCATGAATATGCGGAGGTGCACCTGGATTGGATCGGAAATGAAAAGATTGAATAATCTGATAGTTTATTACGATTATTGATCGCACTCATGAAATTATGGCTTTGGTTGACTGTTGTTGATAGATAGGATCTGCAAAACTCTGAATTTCATGTAGTCGTTAACTTTGAACAGAAAACAACAGGGAAGCCGACTTGTTATGTAGGTTGGATTGGAAGGGATCCAGTCAGAAGTCAATGATATGATATGATATGATAGCTAATATTTGAAATTGTAGAGC
This sequence comes from Hydroisotoma schaefferi, assembly GCA_034682405.1. NCBI lineage: Eukaryota > Metazoa > Arthropoda > Collembola > Entomobryomorpha > Isotomidae > Hydroisotoma > Hydroisotoma schaefferi. The sequence goes on along the minus strand of JAQFZX010001891.1, from coordinate 5,155 downwards.
ACTGAATGACTGCAACCTGCCGTCCCAGAGATAAAATCGGTAATGGCCAAGGGAACAATGACACAATGGCAATTTTATGTTCAAGGCATGCCAGCCAATTGGCCCTTTTATTTTCCACTGCTTACAATATTATACAGATGATGGTATATTGAAATGGTAAAAATCACTGAAATGTTTATCTTATAGACTTATTTTATTTCGTTATGCACATTTCTTGGCGTTGTTGGCAGTTAAAGTTCTTTCTTCAATGATTGTAACGTCAGTCTGGTGCAGACTTGCTTAGAATGGGCTTCCGCGAGAAGAAGCATAAACTTGCAAGTATTACAACCAAGTTTGAAGTTGTCTAGTTGTATAACTTTATAAGGTCACTAATTCATAAGTAAAGAATGGAAGAAGAACCCTTCCTTCAGCTTGTTAAACTCAGAACTGAGGAGTCACAATTGAGGCAGACAAAACTGATGAAAGTCATTGAAATAAAAAGAAACGGCAGGGAGCCTTTTAACAGAGACCTTGCTGCTCCAGATCTCATTATGAAAAAGTCCTTACTTAAGATACGCATATCATTATTAACCACCATAAAAATGCATATAACTAGCTATAGCAAATGTCTAAAGATAGGTCCCCTGCATCTTTATCGAAGGTAAATAGGTACCCTTCAAACCGTAGGGAGTAAGAGGAGACTATGAAGCCGGGTACTTCACTCAGCTTTACTACTTACAGGCTGTACCATGATCCTGCTGGAAGGAACTCCGGGATCTGAATTATGTACCTGAACTTGACCGAAAGAAAAATTTCAGAGAATGAATAACATGTCTTTGTGTATGTGTTTCTTTAAATCTGTACCTCATCTCGGTTTTAAATGAAATGGGCAACAAATTTAAAAACCAAACCAATTCGAAGGAGACTCCCTTTTAATTCGTGGTCTTTTCAGCTTCCTAGCAGATGCCGAGGCTAAATAATGGTTATGCGGAGCAGTTATTTATATTTCTTTAAAATCCGTATAACCCCTCAGTTACAATTTACTCAAGTTTAAATCCCCTTTTGTCACAGACATCCTAGGGATCTATCCTTGTGTGTTGGGAGGACAGGATTTCGGCATACGGAAGGAAGCCGTGCACGCAACAGGGTTTAATAATTCACTTTCAATAATCATTGTCATTCAATATTTGTTTTCTCTTTTCAATTTTTAAATCCCTTTTCCTGTCTCATCATCTGTTTCCTTCCGTGAGTTCCTAGGATTATTACAGTCAGAAAACTTTTTTTTACACAACGTCCAACAACTTGTATGGAATCGGATTTAGCCTTGACGCATTTTCATAAACACCGTAACCCTTTTTCCTGTACCGATTTGTCCTGGTATGCATACACCGGTAAAGTTGGTGGATAATGTCCGGTCTAAGTCTTCTATAATGCAGAAGAGATTTCGCAACCTCAACGTTTCATTTGGAAAGAATTGACATCTTGACAATTCAAAATCTTAATTACAATGTTTTTTCTCAAGTTTTATTCTCATCATCGGAGTAGAATTAACGTTTTACGAACAGAAACAAAGATTTAATATCATTATGGAATGTGAGCTATTGTAATTTGCCCGAAATTGGCTATAAAACCTTTCAACAGTAAGTTAGTATTGAAAATAATTTTTTAGGTCTTTTCCAGTAAAATTTTCAGTTGTACACGCATTTCCCATACATATTTTCAAACACATGCATCTTCTAACAAATTCGCCTACAAATCCTACAATCGTTCAACGCATCTCTGTTTTAAAAGACCTCTGTTTCTGTCTCATAGCGTTGCTTACGGGTTATGGATATTTTCTCTGTTGTAAAGAAAGGGTATTAAGGATGAAGATAGCTGTTCAATCCATTGCTTAGCTCATAGTATCATCCAGTTTTATCTGATTTATCGTCTTTTCAGATTGTAAAAGTGTTTAGAAAAAAAGATGCGTGTGAAGATTAAAAAATGGGTCATATTCTCTTCCATACACTAAGGTGATGTGTACCAAAAGGATAAAATTCAAGAGGGACTTCTTCTGTGCACTGCACCCGTACATTTATAAGGAACTTAGCACAAAAAAATTGCATAAACGAGAATATCCGAAGAATTCACTAGAGGGTGAGAAATACGTTGGGTGAGAACTGTTGAATTCGAACCCGATGATGAGCCCTTACCTAAGGGTGATTGTTTGTATTATGTATCATACGATCATTTCATAAGTTAAGGTAACCCTAGCCCTAAAGATCAGAGATGTAGAGGAATCTACTAAAACTCTAGAATATATGAGAATGACGACCAACTTGGACCAAATGCTGTAATAATATGAATGTATTTGTACAAGCATTATAAAAGCTAAGCAGTTGTTGTTGTAAAAAGAAATGGGAATACCTTTTTCTTTCAAAATGTCTATCCATCCATCCGTTTCATTTATACACCCTTAGATATTTCTTACAATTTTTTTGTCGCGTGTTCCTTTTTTGTCCAGTAAATTTGATTGAATAGAAAAACTATAACATATATGGATATACTACTCTACACAGATCTTAGGTAGGTATGATAAGAAGTGATCTCATAAATAGGGAATAAAAGAGACAAACAAAAACGGAAGGAAGGAAGAAGGGGCTCTTAGATGAAGAAATACCGATCGGCCTTCCTTCAAACCATTAAGGTACGTGGTTGTACCGTTCCCGAAATTCCTTCATGGTAAATCCAAATTCTAATTCATAGCATCATACCAGCCAGGCCAGCTTATGAGCCAGTAAGCAAGGAGATCGTTTCTGAATTCAGATTTATATGCTATTGTAAAGCCTTCAATATAATAAGAAACTGAGGCTGCGGATACGTACATTATTCCACAAGTATGACCGTTATAATTGGGAAAAGTCAGGGAAATATGGTACCTTTAATACAAGCATATACTGTTCTACCTACGGATACTACAACTACGATAGCAAAGAACGGCAAATTAACGTAAACGTAACGTTAGATAGAAACACACCTGGTCTACAGGTGTGTCCCCTTCTTGCTTTAGTTGTACTTCTTGTAATTTTGGGTGACGAGGCATTCATTTCTTACAATTAGAATCTGAATCAACGCTAGGCTTAGACAGCACAGAGTTCTTTCACTAGCTTTCTTTGGGATTTCTGACATAAATCTAAGCATTTTCTGTCACGGTACGGTCCTTTAGGGTTAGCTTTTTCTACCCTCATTTTTTTCCGTATGCATGTCTTGAATTCGGGAGCAGAAGAAGGGTCGCTTTTGCCTTTGCCTTTGCTGCTCTCAAAGTTTGATTTAATTTGCCCTATTTCTTTTGAATAAAGATGGAAATTAAAATCTGGGGAGATTTATGTCATTCAATTTTTAAAAAGAAAGGGTTAGCTTTTCCTATGGAAAGATTCATATATTTGGTCCAGAAACGATCATGCCATGATGAGCAAACGAGTCGTGTTGTATTCCATTACTAAAAACTGCTTCTTTTTGCCTTTCTCACCTTGTTAGAGTTCAATTGATAAGGGGACTTGGTTGTAATGGATATGCTTGAGTCTTTCATATGAGAACGAGTGAATAAATCGGGATGGGATGATATACCAGGTGAGAACTAGGCTTCAAGTGTGATTCGTTTTGTTTTAAGTATAAAAATCTGTCAGGAAAAGGGCTCGAGTTCATTAAGAGCATATTGTGCTCATTAAATATACATTTGTTGCCATAATCCTTTCTATTTCCTTTGTATTCCGTTATTTATTCGGAGTTTCAAAGAGCAGATCAGCAATTTTTAATGTTGTATCCTATAAAGTTAATCTTATGGATTTATAATTTAATTTTGGCATGTTCTTGTAATCCTTTGATTTATCCGTTTATAAGTGAGTGAATGCAGTGAGATGCTGAATGTTATGTTGTAGAGAAACTGACGAAGGCTTAACATCTTTAATTCAATGCATGTTCTCTAGTTCTCTCCCTTGGGCTAGGTTTTATTGATATTACATGTTAGATTAACTTTTATTTGGCTTGGCTCTAAATATTCTAATAAAAAGAGGTATAATAAGGTTCTTTTTTTAGCAATGCACTAGCGAGCACGTAACACAACGCAAAGAGAGCTTAAGTGTGCGTCAAAGGTTTTAGCCAACGACTTACAAGATAAATTAGAAGCAAGACTGCAAAGGATTAAAAGCAATGGATAGTTCTTAGACCGGAAATACAGATTTTTATTTCATTAATTAAATAGTCATCGGTCAGTAGCCAAAAGGACACACCTGCAAGACAATGATTCCTGTCCAAAAAACCCGAAGGAATTTTTTCAATTCCTTAATTAAATAAATATGTTTGGGGATAAAAATAAGCTTGCAGCTTGCCTTTGGCTGGATGAAACTTCAAAAAATACGGTTTAGCAGTTGGTTAGGCCGTTTTTACGTTACTATTTCTATTCAAACACCCTTCCCTTGTGTAGTCCAGTCTCAATTTACTTGGAATAAGAATTGAGAAACTACGTCGACAGGATCTATAGACCAAATGAAAACTTAACCTAGGATCAGTAACGAGATAACGAGAATAGTCACAAAGCAAAACGTGAAACCACCGATACACACAATTAAAAAAATTCTTGAATCCCATCCCGATTCCCAAAGAGAATATTAAATCTGAGATTAATAAGTGAATGAAGGAAATTCCATCCAAACATTTAGTTTTAAATAATGTAAAAGGGTAGAACCAAGTAAATTCAGCCAATTCATTTCCTGGAAAAAAAAACACCTTCACAAATGACAAGCTTCTTTCCATAAACTTCTTCAAGCAATCCCAATAAAACATTATTTAATAGCTTATTCGGGGTACGATCGATTCCTTAATTAATCCCTGCCTCGGTCCACTTTGCTTTATCAAGACTTTAAAATTATAAATTCTCACAATTTCACTAGCTAGATAGGTTCAAGCTCCTTCGGTCACGTTCACTACCCTAAATTACCATATACCGCCCTCGTTAATTATCCTTATCCTTTCCATGTTAAAAGGGGTATCTCTCTCATGTTAAATATGCTTCCAAACATGTTACCATCGGTATCTAGGCGAGGATTTAGGGTACATGCAAACGGTGATCGGTCGAAAGTGCGAATTTTTTTGTTCGAAAGCCATAAGTTCGAAAAACAAGAGTTCGAAAAAAAATTAA
>JAQFZX010001890.1:0-24139 GCA_034682405.1 Hydroisotoma schaefferi | reverse complement strand
TAATAAAAAACAGATGCTTAATTTCCTCCAAAGAAAGTATTGCTTTTTTGAAGCATTAAACTCAGTTAACTGTTTACCAGTTCCATAACCAGATTGAAACAAACAACAGACAAACTCATTCATGAATGCCCTCATAGCATGAATTAAGATAAGAAAGAATGGTAGGGTACAAAAGTGTAGGAGTTAAATGGGCCCATTCCAAAACAGACTGGCTTGGAGGAAAGGATTTAAACTGAGTTGAGTTAATTAAAGCTAATTGTTTTAGTTTTACTTACTAAATGTGCAAAATTCTTGGCATGGCTGGAGTAAAGCACACTACTCTAAATTATATGGGTATAATACACTTAATTATACAGGCGGAGTAAACTGGATAGAGCAAAGTGAATTTACTGTAAAGAATGCAGGCTGTTGAAAAGAATTTTAAACTAATTAAAACAAAACAATTGAGACACACTTAAAGTTTTGAGAAGTAAGTTAAATAATATTAGCTTAAGATACAGTATCTTTATCTATCTTTACTGGATTTTAGTTATTTTTACTGTCAGCTTGGAATAAGTAAGGTTTTATTGAATAAATAAAAAAAATATATTAAGACTGATGATAGGGATCAATATACAACTATCTTTAGGAAAAAACAGACCGAATTAATACAATAATGTCGAGCCAGGAACCCCAAGTCTGATTTCTTATTAACGTTGACACTAACTACGTGTGCTTTTAACTTATAGTAAACTAAAGTTAAGAACATCTCTGCTAGATTGTATCACAATAATTTGAAAGAGGGACAAAGGTGGCTGAAAGCTAAATGTAACAGGTAATAAGGTGATTTGAAAGCAGCTCAAGTAATCCAATCCTTCTCTGTACGTGGACAATTATAGAAATACAGTGTAGAGAGTATAAAATAAGTACCGTATTTTCCGAATTTATTTCCCTTAAAAATACAATCCCCCTGGTACAATTTTCTTTTGATAAAATGTCAAATCTGTCCAACCTTGCAAGTAGTAAACTATTTTTTACTTTAATAAACTCACGAGGGGACTTAATTTTGGAACTACGGCATTCATTTTGTGTCATAAGCTCACCTTTACCCTAGCCTTAGTCTAGCCTTTATAGAGGTTATCATAGATTATTAAGAAGGCAGTAGTAGTATAGTAACCAGTGAGTGGAATCCAGTAAGCAGGTGGCTTAGTTGTCCCTGAGGAAGTTGGACAGATAAATTATTAGCAAGTGTGCTCCTTTAAGATTGGATTATATGACTGGCTTGATTACCTCCAACGCTTAATCCTATTAGGTAAGAAGGTACTTAAATAAATGCAGACCAATTACTATAATAAGGTTAGTGCTTGTGGCACCGGCGGCCAATGCTCAGCTCAGTTTAGTCGAGAACAGTTGCACAAATTGGACTCTGCTAATTATATCTTGCTGTTGTTACAACCAAAGTCAGACCTTTGTTACGCTAGGGAAATCGGGCTGGAAAAATATATTGATCTACCTAATAGCACTGTACATTTCTGGATTGTGATATCCATAAAAATACAGAGTGAAAGTAGGTGGTTTCAATCAGGGGATATTTAACGAAATGTTTAGTTTATTTTATGATAATTTTAAATATGATAGCAGTGCGTAGATACCTCTGTATTTCTGTTCATAGATTCCGGAAATTATTATAGATAGAAAGATTTAGATATGTTGAATGCAAAAGCTCTGATTGTGGTACATTGTAAGGTAAGGTTGGTTGCTGCATTTGTATAGTATCAGCAACTCTGGGAATACTCGATCATGCTGTACAATATAGGGTTTTGTCAACTTTATTGTTGCTCGTGGACTAGAAAAGAGAGTACAGTTTTGCTGTTCGTGACTTTACGAAAGTCTATGGACATGGACGCAATAATAATGTAACAGCAAAGGGCTGTGACCTGTAATGAGGTGAATCGGATTTCCAAAACATCCAGGTTATAGAATGCTTACATTATATTTTTCCCTTTCTGCTAAGGATCACATCACAGTTTGCAGGTATTTTTATTCTACTCTGGAAATCAAATAGCAATAACATCACCCTTTTAAAATATAGATTCAGAGCTAAACAAGACTCCTAGATGTTCAAAACTGTACTATCCTATCTGTACTTGCAAATTGGGTTTTTTTCAACCCAACGGAAGTTTACTTCACAAGAAGATGAGCTACGCTCCTACTCTTACATATTATGAGCCTTAGAATAGAATAACGGAGAGGAAATCGTAAAGTTTTAAAATTGCGTGCAATTTTTGCGAACGCTTAACTGTGTGAACTCCACCCTGGTACATTTACTAGTTGTTCGTACAAGTACAGGAAAGACGAGGATGAGACACGCAGTCAAACGCTTTTTTTAACATTATTTTACAACCCTCAGCTTCAGCCAAAATAACAGCATCTCTTGGTAATAAATATTTGTAAATAGAGTGACGGTCTTTCGAAACAAACTTAAAGAGGATTTCCTACTTTTTGCGACAGTCTTAAATAAAAAATTCATGACATAAATGAATTTTATTTATTTAAAAGTGACTCACCTAAATTCAAATTCGATACAACACAACAAGAATAATACTACATCCATCCTGGATAAATACCCCAATAACAAAAACATCTACAATAATTCCTTCATTACCATACAACCAATTCAACCTTATCAGACAGACTGTATTACTTGACTAAATTCCAGTCCGGAATAAAACACCTGCCATGCCTCCCCTCATTTATCCATTGTGAAATAGTAATCTAAAATTAAATTGTACAATAATAATGAATTTATCATTTATAACCGTCATCTTTCATCTATAACAATATATTATTTCAAAGATGTGATTATGCATATCTAAATAATGGACTCTCGGAGGGATAATTTTCTCCCTTCTTCATGCATGGCTTGGAATGAATTGGGCCACAAGATAAACCAATTTAGTCCATAGAATCTTATTCCCTGGAACATGCTTTTGTACCAGATTATTAGCATGTACAAGCTACCCTTTGATTTTGCAGTTTACACTGCATTTGTAAAAGGAAACGGTTTCATAGAAACTTCTTGTTGTTTCAGATGTAAGTGTTCACTGGGCTCTGAATAACTACCCTGATTAATATACTCAAGGGGATCACTCTATTCCGATGCGCTGCGTTTTAATCTAGACATATATAAACCTAGAGACTAGAACTTTACTGCTGCATACAAATGAAAGGCAACATTTGTATTATTCTAATAAATGAAATCTTGCAAAAGGGGAAAATTAGTATCAAAATTGTATTTACGAGGTTTCTTTTAACTTGCATATGAATCCTGACTAAGAGATAAATCCTGTTGCATAAATTAAGAATGCACACGGGATGCACTAGCGTGAAAATGGCAATAGGAATAATATATACGATAGCAAATTGATTGGCTACAACTACATGCATCACAACTCAGAGCCACTAATAGAGTAACCAATGTACAAGAACCCATAGTGTCTATAGTAGATAATGAAACTTTAATTCAATGTCAAATGTAAATAGAAAACTAACCAAATATCTACTATAATACAACAACGATAGTAATAATAATCCCAGTAATTGCGAAGACCCAACCTTCGCAACAACAACGGCCCAGCCAACTCAATCTATAATAGCATGCAACCAGAAAGTAGCAAATAACAACCTTCCCGACCTTTATAAACTAATAACCCGTCTGTCAGTCAGTCAGTTTTATGATAAAATCAAATTAATTCAAGATTATTTTTACGGTTTCCTTTATAGTTACGACGTTCCATCATCCGCATCCATACAGTTGGATGGCTTTACAAAAGCTTTGTCAAAATTCACTACTGTTCATTTGATGCAGATAACACGAAGGACTATAACAATTTGACGATAGTACAGCGGATACCAAAGCACCACGGACTAAGTATATTAATTCATCTCTCATATTTACACGTGCGTTAAATTAGCCATAGTGGAAAAAACTGTAATTTCCCAATAATAAATCCAACTTCTTTGGTTTAGAAAATTGTACCTTTGACAAGCTATTTTGATTAGTAGTTATCATGCATTCATTGTAGGTTACAAATAACCGCAGATAGCAGAACCGCTAATCTATCTTTTACTCTGTGATTAATAGTATGATCCTAAAAAATTCAAACTATTGATTGCTTTGCAGCCAAAGAAGTAAAAACCTACCTGACTACCCGACAACTACTACTACTACTACTACTATAAAAGATACCTGTGTGGAGGAGTCAATTATCCCAAACCCAGTCGAACATTACTTTATTTTTATTCTCAAGTAAAAAGGAAAGGATTGATCAGCAAAATCTATCACGTAGCGAACTTCAAGGCGTTTTATCTGACATTTTTATTTGGTTTTTATCCACATTTTTTCTCTCTCTGTTTTTCAACCTGAATTTATGTCCTTCTGACATAACACCTTTAGTACACTTCACTACAGTTACACTACCAATACTACCTAACGCCACCACTTGCCGGTACTAATCTACTGGCTGGCTTATATGCTCTACGAACTTTTATATAATATTGCACTTAATATTGCCTTCACTTCTACTGAAGTAGTAGTAGTTCGTTATAGTCAAGTAAGTTTATAAAGAAGTAGGTAATGAAAATGATAATGTGCAATGAATGATAATTTACCTTGGTCCTGCCAGCCTAAACCAAAACCTCAAATAACCAATAATATCACAAAGTCGTAAAATAAGTGGTTCTTTGCATGGAAGTTGTAAAAACGAATAAATTGTGAAGTCTTTTGACTTGTGTGGAATTAATTCTGCAAAATATCAAGACAAACAATCTTAACCCAGTCGATTTTGCAAAATCTTGAATACAAACGTGTGCACGCGAAGTCAATCTATTCACTGTAACATCCATGTAACCTTCTCGGACGTCAAGTAGTATAAATAGTAGCCCTTTGTGTTGTTGAATAAAAAAAATCTACTGATTGAAGTCCTACCAGGTTTTAAAGATCCTATTTAATTAAATTTATTCATAGCAGTTTATAACTAGAAAGGGAAGTAAATTTATTGACTTGAGAGATTAAATGCTATTCAAAGAAGGGGAGTTCCACCCCGGAGTTCAAGTGTGTATGTCGTTTTTAGTGAATTTAGAACTTGCGAAAAATATTCAATTCCCTGCAATAAATAACCAAAGTACAAGCACACAAGTCAAGCCAGATCCGACCGAGATTCTGTTTAGTAAAACCCCTGAATCGGAGTTTTTCCTCGGGTACTGAATTGTATTCTGTATTCTTTGGATTAAAAAGTATAATAGAACTTGAGTTGCTCATTTGGTGTTCAGCAAAATTCATTCACACAAATAAACTTCAGTATAGAATTAAAAGTAAACACCACCAAAAGCAAATGTATTCATAGATCGAGAATAAAGTCTAGGAGGTAAAGGAAGATTGTATAAAAAGATTTTTTATCTCTATTTGATTCTTTCTTAGGATTGAAGATTTAATCTACCTTGTTTTTAGGTTTTATTAAGAATAACAAAAGTTGGGTTTTCTGAAAGAAGCCATTATATTACTTGGTTATTCATTGAATTATGGTAAGCAGGCTTGATACGAGGAAATATTTATGCAATGTTGTGTAAAGGGCCAAAGACAGAGAACAGTAAAAAAATATATATGTATTTTTACATTTTTATGCAAAACAAATGAATTCCGTTTTATTTGGCTTTTCTCAGTGCATTATCCATAACCGTCGTATCGTAGCTGATCTTTAATTAATTTATGTACTAGTACTACTGAGAAAAATACAAAAACCTCCATCCTACAATCTGCAAATTATCTATTTATTTACGACTTAATAAAAATGTAATTTAATAACCCTGGAAAAGCCAACAAACAAACTGTCTGTACCTCTTTCTAATTATTTTCTTAAACATCTTTCTTCACTAGAAAGCCACTTTAATGAAACTCTTTATTCAGTTGCTGTTCTGTTTAACTGTTTAGCGTTTCTTGCCCTTTTAGTAAAAAAAAAGGCCTGCCGACCGAATTGCTCCTTCAGCCTGATTGCCAGACAGAAGAATTAAGTACGAGTAGCATTTCCTTGGACTCGACTCGTAGTTAAATAAAGGCGTGTTATTTTACCGTTGACTTCAGTAGAGTTTAAAGTAAAAGTATAGGACATTTTACCATAGTCATAGTCTAATAGCCATGTTCAGTTAGAAGAACTGTACGTAAAGTACATCTTTTAAAGCAGAAAAATAATATTATCCGCTGGTGTTTTTTCGCGTGCAATTTCTTTTTCTTCTTCAGTATCATCCCAAGGAGGCTCGGTTCCTGCTTCCTTCCTCTTCCATACATAAATATGCACTAACATGGATGAAGGACAATTTTATGTGTTATTTCATCCTCTCAAATACAAGCCTTTTCTTTTTCAGCACAGCATCGTAGTAGAATACGGTGGAATGGGATGTTATAAGTTCCTAAAGTAAACCAAATGCATAGAAATACTCTAAAATGCTACTTGGAAAAAGTACAAGGTCCAAAAAACGCATTTACACTTCTAAACAACTATCGCATGAGTGATACAGTTCCATCCGGCAGTTTTCTTTAAAAAGAAGTTATTTCCCCGTACTATGCTATCGCTACGATGTATAATAATAGGAACATGTAGCGTAGTGAAAAGCCTGCATGTTTAAAAGACCCGTTCCCTTTGTAGAGAAAGGACAAGAAGCAATAATAATATGGTCAAGTCGCCAAGTGCAAGTGGAGAAAAGTTTTTCCACCTCGAAAGCTTTATTCTTGTAATAATACGCGATGATGCTCTTGGCTCAAAGTTCCAATGTAAGTAAACGGCACAGCCAACTGCCACCACCGACCGAGTCTTATGAAAACCCTTTGTACGCTTCGTTTTTGATGGATTTACGAGTAGAAAAAGTGATGCTCGAAGGATAACCTTCACATACTGGAGGATACTTGTAACATTTCACATTCTGGAGAATACCAACGAGAGCACAGCACATCGCAACATAGGGTAGAATTCGAAGTGAGTCACAGTTTTTAATTAAAATTTTTTAATCAATAAATAAAACTATTTACAGAAGCAGGATTTATTTCTTGGCATGATGTTAATGATAATTTAATAACGGAAACTCGGTTAAGCCCAATTAATTCATGCGGGATTCGTATGATACTGGCAAAGTGGTAAAATCTCCTACCTTTATTTATAAAGGGTAGAGCGAACAACTGCACAACTTCGGCTGACGTAGATAGGTAAAAGTAAGTTGGAATGATTCCTAATTCATGACAACTGACACTAAAGAGCAAATTCAATTTCAGGTCTACACTAATAATTGCATTACAATTTCATCGTTCCCTACCTCCTCGCCAGTTCATGAGATGAGGAAGCCTTCAGCGAAGAAGCTGAATTGCTAGTTCAGATTTCTTGAAACTTATAAATTAAATTCATTCAGCTACCTCCGCAAAACCCGTCATTCGCCCATGCTTGACTGTTCTTAACTTTTTTCTGACAGGATTTTGGAAAAAATAAAAATGCTCCTTATACAAGCACTATTAGTTACTACTATTGCAAGTAAGTGTGAGCTTGATAAACTCTTAGGAAAACTTTCATTGCATGAAACTTGAACTTGTTACTAACAAACGGAAATCGGATGGATACAGCGTTTAACTTTGCATTCTATCTTTTAATATGCGCATGTTTACTACACTACAAGTATTTATAATTTGATGTAAGAGATAGCTTTCTGCAGTAATGTACATACTCTATATCTGTACTTTTATGGACCGTAATCACTACAAATAGTGCTCAACTTGACTCTGACAACTTCTACTCTGGTAAAAAGTAAAAGTTGAAAAACTCTCCTTATCTTGTTTGAAGTCTGGAACCCTTTGAACTTGTAATGAAACCACGAAAGTGCTTCTTATCATTTAGCAGTAGTATTAGTAGTAGCCAGTGGCTGTAACTTCCGTTGAAAGCTAACTCATTGAACTTCTCAAGTACCAAAAAAACGTCCATACTATATTTTACTTTTACCTCTACAACTTTACTACTACTAAAGCCATGATCTTCATAGTACGTAGACTTGTATGGAACTTTCAGAGTGGTACTTTATTTTATTTCTACTTCCTTCTAAATCTAGAGACAGATGTGTTATTTAGTCGAGCAATAAGAAGTACTAGCTTAAAGTTAACTACAACCTATATTACATTATTGTCATCAAACTTTGTTGTAAGCTCGAGGTAGGTTGTTGGTAGCCAAAGTGGGACCGAACTATTGAAAACTTACTTAACTCACTTCCTTGAACACTTCAAGGAGAGACAAATTACCCGTGAAATACACCCTCTTTGCTCAAATTACTTGGGGTATTATTATTAGTATTACTATCTATCTATAGATAAACAGAACTTTTTGACTCGAGCTAAGTCAACGCTAACTTTTTATAACAACTGTAAGTAATTGTGAAGTTGTACCACCGCAGTCACCACCTCACCGGTATACAATAACAAGTAATGTTGTGCTAACTCATTATGCCTTTCCGAATGCGGATTTTTACCAATGCGAATCCTTTTTTAATGGCAATAGACGATTCCATTTATCTAGCATTGATTACTCCAAAAGGTATAGAAGAAATGCAGAGATAGTACAATCTAAGCACACATTTTTATTTTTAAGAGTCGTACAATGACCACTTGCTAGCAGTTTGAGTTAAAACAAGTTTTCAGGGTTTAAGGACAGATTTATGAAAAAAAAAATCTTTAAAAAAAAGATGATTGATTTACAGGAAAAGATGAGCTTGAAATGATTGGATACTTTGTTGTATTAAGACCTTAAAACTAATATCTTACATCTCTCCATGTGGTTGAAAGGTTTAGGATTTATTTTCTTAGATAGGTTACTGTATTGCAAAAAGATTGCAAGACGGTTTGCACAAGGATACTATGTTTATCACAAGCATCGTTTCTATACAATTGTGTGCTAAAATTTTAGGAAAAAATGCGTATTCATGATTTATTGCTTACCTTATTTTGTTGGTCAAGGTTGGATAAACTACAGAGAAGATGATTTGCTTCCTTCAAATTCTTCTGATCTTGTAACATGTACCTTCACGGTCCTATCGTAGGTAGTTTTTCTGCATTAATAACTACTGAAATGTTGTTACTTTAGAACTTCTTTAGTAAGTTGGTCAGGGCAGGGTGTCCTTAAAGTTTATCAAGAGATATTTCACTATTTTGAGAAACCGATGAAAAAACAGAGTTTCTTAACGTAAACTGGAGGACAGTTTGAGACTTTTGTTATATAACAATGATCATGTTATTCAGTAGTGGAAAAAGGGAAATGGTATTATAGTAGAAAAGTCTCAATAATTTTCGGTCTTTTGTTATCTCTAACAAGTTAAAGTTCGATCGTAGTACTACTGCGATAAGATAATCCCTTCAACGGCTATTTACTATAATTTCTGCCGTGCAAGTTTTGAATCCTTACGAGAACTTATTGCAGATTATCTTAATAAATTAAGAATTAATCTTGACAAACGACCCAAGACATATGAGACAAGTTGTAATTGCAGAAATGTATAGGGAATTGTTGCCTAATGAGAAATTTAATTTATAAGTCGAACCAAGAGTACATCAAAGTCACAACGAGTAAAGTCAGTAAGTAGTACAACTGCACTTATTATCCCTTTCAACCGTGAAGCAGCAGTAGTTGTTAAATAAAATATACACAGTTAAATTCCAAGAAATACACAATAAAATTACTTGGAATGAATGAATCTCTTCCCCGTAGTTTAGTATCAAATTAGATACTAAAATTGTCTATGTTCTTAAATGCAACGATATAATGTACTGTTCCTGGAAAATCACCCTTAGTATAGTTGGTAGTTATGCGATGAATAGCTCACTTTCAAGTTTAAACGGGTATTAAAAAAAACTTTTTTTAAACTGTTTGTCCAAATGTAAACAATTTTTTCGACTAGAAAGCAAAAGTTGCTGAGTTTCTGATCAAGATGAGGAATAAAGACAATAAAGACGGTACTGGTTGTATTCAATTTATTACGCTAATAAGTACGTCCTTCATCTAGGTAGGTAGGTAGGCACAGCCTAAGCTATTATGAATAATAAGAATACAAAATAAAAATAGGTCAATTAATAACTTTTTCTACAGGGAATCTCAAGGGGATTCCTGGAAAAAAACTTTTAAAGCCCCCTGCTAGCCGAAAAAGGATACTAGGGACTGATGTCAGATAGACCAAACTTGTATAATTTTGCAATAAAATTCCACCCAGACCCAACTCTTCTCCGTACTACTTGTAGAGAATTAGTGAAGTTTTTGAAGTTTTTTCTGCATGGAGAAAAATAGTACTGCAAAAAAGGAAAGATGAGACTGATGCTAAACTGCTGTATTACAAGAGGCAGTAGTAGTAACAACAGTAAGAATGGTGGCAATGACGAGGTGAACGTATCCACTCTACTCGGATAGCAAACGCTGACTGAGTTGGGAGATTTGAGGCACAAGAACTTTAGTTTCTTTCCACAACGAATTTAGTAGTAGGAGTAGTACGAACATCAGATCAACTACAATACAATGCAATCCAATGCTGAGAATCATAAGTTTTGCAGATTTTCTGTAGCCGTTTTTGATCTGGTTTTGTACTACTACTGCTAGGTCTCTCATCTATCGTTCCTTTCTCTTTCAATCTAATTGGATATGATATGATGCGATATGATGTGAACAATCTGATGGATAAAACCCGAATAAAAAAGCTAGGCAGGACAGAACCGGGTAAAAATAATGTTTTAACCGTAAGAATTTTACGTATGTTTGAATTTTGCAGAATTAGTGACTATCAGACAGCTACTACTTAATACAATCTACGATGTTTCACCATTTATTGCAGAAGAAACTCACTATCTGTGATAATGTACTGTAACAATTTGTTGGCAAAATGTTTTTACAGGTAGGTAATTTTACATTATCCGTAGACAAAGTTAATAGAGCCTTTACCTTTCTACTCTTCGAGTAAAACCAATCAAATAATTTTGGATGATTGATTCCGACTAACAAAAATCAAAGGTTGAGATTGTGCAAGAACAACGAAGCGAAATAAAATGATTGGTACTGACTTGGATTGGATGGAGATTGAATAAAAAGTTTAAAATAAAACATATCTATCGTACCGTGTACCGTTCGTTAGGGTGAAAGAAATATCTTAGTTTCTTCTTTATAACTATGATTTCCCTGTAACCTACCTATATTTTAGATCAGCTTTAGGCAGTGGAAAAATTCAATATTCCAAAATGATTTTCAATAATGGGTTATTCAATCCTGGAATTAAATTGCACATTACAATTTACTATGTGCAATCCCATACTTTTTGGCTCTCAGTTTCAGCTGCTCCATAAATTTATTCGACAACCAAAGCCCTTTCCCAACATAACATTTACAGTAATTTACTTTGACCTAACCACCCTTTTTGCAAAGAACTACTATTACAAAGCTTTGTAATAGTAGTTCTCTGCTTTCCCGAGTATTAATACTTCGATGCTGTAGTTATGTTTATGATACAGATATGACTGTAACTGTAGGCTGCTGTGGGGTTTTAGCCAATTGCTATTCCACGTGCACGCTAATGTGGTCCATAAAACGGTAGCCGCATGCAGGCAATACTTTTGATAGCTGTATGTAAAACAAGGGGATCTTTTTCTTACTAAATTGGCCAAGACGTTTTCAAGAAAACCATTATGGACTCTTAAGCTTTTTCTGTGCTACTGTGACTGTTTACATGCATGCAGAGAGTTTATGGTTAAAAGATAGGAATACATTTTCAATTTCCAGTGTCATCTTTCACAATTCGATGGGGATGCACAGAAAAAGAGCATCTTTATCCTCCAAGGACGCACTACTCCTGATTTATGTTGTTTTATGGATATGAGTTTGGGATTTTATGCAAGATTCGCGGATATGATGAATTTTGCGAGTTTACTGTTTAATATTTCCCATTGCTTTCTTCGTTCGTCGTCGTTTTAGGAATCAGGATTGAAAAATGAAAATGTGTAGCTTAATCATTGTTGTGAAATATGATGTGCAGTGATTTGCATAACCACAAGGATTCTAACCACCATACGACAATAACAATACCCTAATTATATATGTATTTGTTAAATCGCGTTGCAGTAAATGTCTTAGCTATGTCATTCCTAAGGGGAAAAGCATGGAACAAAAACACTTCATGCACAATTTGAATAATTCTCCGGCTTGTAATTGACAAATATCCAGTATGTAATTCCGGGTGAACAGCTAAATTGAAATGAGCACGGACCCCAAATCTAATTTGGACCAAACTACCTGATCATTCCTTCCGAGAAGCTGCGAGATGAAATGAAGCAGGACACACAGATTATGTTTCATATATCAGTAACAAGTAGTGGAAATAAATACTCAAAATCAATTATACTGAGTAAACAATCCGATCATACGACGATGCTATCGGGAGGAAGGGAGATCAAGTATCAGGATCTGATGTTTGATTTGATTCAGGTCAATGAGAAGGATATCATTAAATTCATTTCAGGGCACTTCTACTGTATCTCCTATCATACTGCTACTGCTACTAGTTAAGTGAGTAAATACTATGTTTGATCTCGGTTTCAGGTGGACTTCCACTTTCATCCCGTCTATTATCAAAGTGATTGCAATTTGAGACGACTTTGTCAACTGCAGCCCAACCGATTCTCCTGTCCTTCCAGTTATCCAATTCAAAAGCATTATTAAAAGCACTTTAGCCGGTCGTTCCTTGATTGCCTATTTGCTTTGCTCTGGACAGGACACACAGAGTGTTTGAATTACTTCTCATTCAACTACTTCTTGACTGTGTGGGCTATTGATGTCTAATTATGTGTTCAAAATACCTACCAACTTACTCCGATCAATTATTTGATATACTGACATGCAGGGGCTGTATTGAAGTTACAAGTTGCATTAAATTACCTCCTGAGTTGGAAAAGCAGCCATCAAAATAATGAATTATCATATAGAAAGTTCAAAATGTTAGAAGATGTTATACAATAAGTCGTAAGTTATTAGAGAAAGATTCAAAATATCCAAGTTTTTTGAACTCTCATGAGTAAAAGTAACATAACAAGGTCACTAAAAGCAAGGGTTTAGTTTGTTTCCGATAATACTCTGTAAATAAAACACCCTACTATTGTTAAGGGTTCAAGGGAGATTGGGGCTTAATATTATCTCACTTGCAGTTGTCTGAAGGATGAAAGGGTAACAACCTTACCTTTTACAAGGCAAAGGATCCACTAAGTAAGTATTTGTAGCTGGACAAGTATAAATATCAGATAGCAATCATCCGTACCAGGTACCAGTCAGCAAGAAGGTACCTTTTGGACCAAATAGCTTATGCAAGATGAAATATAGCTACAATGCGTACGCTCTAAGATTGGCAAAATCCACTGGATAAAGCTAAGTCTGGAATACTTGAATATTTGCTAGCCGAGCTTCTTCTTTAGAATGAATTATTTAGTCTGTCACTGTTTAGTAAATGGTATGCATTTTTTTTTGAAAGATAAGAGGTCACTATCGCTGCCTCATTGTATGTAGTTGGTGCCAGTTGATTCAGCGACAGGTTTCTCTAGCTTAATCTCAGATACATGCTGGCTGGTTGAAAGTAACAGTTTTGGCAAAAATAATATCCCAACACTAATCCAAGTGAAGGAACAACATAGCCTTGAACCTGGTCAACCGTGGTCAAGCCACCACGCCAAACCAAGGCCGGTTTCACTCTTCAGAAAACAAGTTGGGTTTAAGGAGCTCTTTTAGATTATTCTTTTGCAGGTAGTAGTTGTAGTAGATGGACCAGTAGTTGTAGGCATTTGTGGGTCTTTTGTGCATGCAATTCAAGATCTCAATCTCAATCTTTGAAAGGATAGCATGCATAGGAGTTAAAGCAAAGCAAGTGTAGCCAACTAACCAAGGTTTAGAAAATGACCGGGCTTGCAAGCAAGTAAGTTTGCAAAAGATAAAAAGCGAATCTTTGAAGAAGAAGATGATGATGACAATGTATGGTTTGATGCTTGTTAAAAATCATACTGCAAATGTAGCCAATTAGACGGTAAAGAAGTTAGATGATGATAATCCCCTTACTCTGTCTTACCTTGAACAGGAGCACATGGATCATGGATGGGTTATTAATCGATCCGTGGATGATTGGTTAGTGTTTGACTGGATGGACGGAAAGGTTTGCGAAAAAGGGAGAAGCAAAAGATTGTATGGATTTTTTAACCTTTAGTTTATCAATAGTTTCGAACACGTAGAAAATTGAGTGGGACTGGACTGGGAGCAGGGTATGAATATCAATCTACGGGTTGGGAATAATAACAATACTTCTTTGATCGGATTGAGACCTGGTTGATGGTACAATCAAATTTGATGAAATGATTGGTATCTTATTGCGTATGTATTTTATCCATGTGAATGTGTATTGGCTTTGCATCCTTCTCTGAGACTACAGATAAAACCTCAACCCAAATAGATGAATTATGGATTATGATAACAATAAAACAACTATAACTTTATTTAATCCATTTAGATGGAAAACTGTATAGTTTTAAGCGGATAATCAATTAAGTAATTTTTGATATGCTTTAGTACTTAGTTTAACTGTTCCTCTGCCTTAGATTAACAAAATTGTGGGATTTGTCTGTAGAAACAGGTATCAACCGTGATCTGATCTCTACAAATATGCCAATATCATTCGCCAATACTGACTGGAAAAACGATGTGGTGTGATTAAGCATGTGCCATTTTAAGCTTATCCTACCATACCATACCAATTACAAACCTAAACAAAAGCGGCTATAGTATAGACCATAAATAATCAAATTTTTATAAAAGTTCGGAAATCGATTCATCACATCATCATCACACTGAAGCTAATGAAAACTCAATACGCTTTTGCATCCAGGCAGCATCAGTAGTAGTAGCATCAACATACCTAGGTTTGATAAAGTGGACATAATAAACAAAAACTTAAAAGTAGAAACGGTAAATGAAATGCGCAGTTTGCAATTCGTCCTTTTGCAAAAACCGGATGTAACCGGAAGGCAGCCATCCGTACTCCAGAGAAACAGTTTTAAGTGAGTTTAGTCAGGAATAGAATTACAGTGTAAACTTGCTTACAATGTTTGTTTCCTTTCATGTTATTTTCTTTGATGTCTCTTTTCTGTAGATTGGATTCTAATTGTGAAGCAGAAATACATTTTTGACGTGCAGTATAGTTTTGCATTTGCATTCATTGCACCAGTTTCAAGGACAATCTTTCAGAGTTAGGGATAGGCCTAGCTGTCTTTTTAAAATGCACAAAGTTAAGTAAGTAAAAGGATGAATAAATGACAGTAAACTTGATTACAAAACGATTGTTACTGCTTCATAATGTGCATAGGTACTTTTTCAAATTGGAAACAAAAGTTTCTTTTGCTTTATTATTAACCACCAACAAGAATCAGATGTTTAGCTAATCAAGTCAATACTGGCTGTAATACTCCTCATGACATAATTCGTGCCATGATTAGCATTAATAACTTTTAAAACATACGGCCTACTTACATAAAGTTTATGTAGTAATTTGTCATTTCCCTGCCCTTGCCAAGCTCTAAACTAATCTCAGTCTGTTAAATAAATACATTCTTTCATCTTCGTTGTAATAAATTACGCTTGAGTTATAGGAACTGGTATATTATTAATATTATTCATAAGGATGTCTTTGGTTTAGTCAATATTTAATTATTTGAGCTGCATTTGCAGCCACACAGTCTCAAGACCAGTTTCATTAGAGATCTGACTTTTCCTTAATTCACTTCACACTTACTGCGAAAAACTGTATAATGAGAATGAGATGGTATATGCCTTAAATATTTGAACTTGACGACCTTGCTACATGGCTACTACTTCTACGGAAGATGCAATTTATCATATTTTTATTTTTAAATACCCTTTAAATTGCGATCTTCTCTAAGCTCTCTTAATCATACACTTCTGTATATGTAGACTGTGCGTATATTATAGCAAATCTTTCCTGTATAATGTTTTCCTTATTATGGAAAAACTTTTGGGATAAGTTAACTTTATCGTAAGCAAGTTTCTTAAGCTTGTTTTTCTTAATTAATACATTTACTCGCATTATGCACCTATTGTGTCACGAATATTATAATTAGAGTTATTAGCATCCGTCAGTGCCACTTGAAATTGGAATTCAAGGAGGGCCTTATTATGGTTCCGGTGCATTCCATCGCATTGCAATTCATAGCCGTACGTTACATCGCAGCCGAAACATCGTGGGTACTTTAGATCGCATAGTTCATTCCATCGCGATTACCTATAGTATCGCAGAGTCTTTGTATTTCAGGTACTATGCATCGCAATTTTTTTAAATAATCGTACTATGCATCGCAATTTTTTTAAATAATCGTACTATGCATCGCAATTTTTTTTATTTGTTTTATTATCAAAATCTCAATAAAAGTCGCGTCAAGAAATTATAATAAATATTGAACAAAACGAAGATTGCAGACAATTCCCTTGATTTACTCCTCAGTCGAACGGTTCTCGAAATCCTGCACGACTTTGACGTGATTAAATTTGTGATGGTCGTTTTAAACGTTGGGATTATTGAGATTTTGAGATCCACGATGTTTAGGCTGCGATGTAACGTACAGCTATAAATTGTAATGCGATGGAATATCTGCCAACGCACTATTATTATTGATTACACTTCATTTTCCATTTAACTTACTTGTTACTTCATCAAGTTGCATTCTCAATGTTCGCAGAGTTACAGCATCTGAGAATGAATTGAATGTTTGCAGTAAATATTCCAGCAAACCAGCATGTCATGGTGAAGGAAAAGGAAATGGTAATTGATTTAAAATGTCAAGCTTGTTAATTACTCCCATCCTCACTCAACTCGAGGTTGTCATTCATAATGTAAAATTAAACTGGCATGAAACCAAACCTAACAGACAGATAACAGGGAAGTTGGTTGGCTAATGCTTAGAACTTAGAAGCAGTATAGTACCATAGTTTGTTAGGGTTTCCTCGAGTATCCAGTATTCAGTATTCATGGATCACAAATTCATCATCTGTGACATTGTTTACTGAGAAGTAATTTTTGTCATCTTCTTAGGAATATAACCATCTTTAACATTTATGTAAATTAAACCTATTTGAGTTGGGTAATATCCCAAATGTATACGGTCAAAAGTGCCACCTTGCATTTAGGTTTCAGAGGGTCACTGCCACACTATTAATTTTAATATTACTTGAGTAGTTAAGAGACAGAAACTTAATACTTATCACAATCCTTCCTTCAAGCAAAAGGAGTAAATTTGCATGGATAAAAATAAGCAAAGTGTAGACTACCATTACATTACATTTCTTTACTTAATTTTTAGTTAATAAGTCGAGTAAATGGTAAAGCATTCAATATTAATATTATTAATTATCTCCTTGTGAGCCATGGATTTTGGCTGACTATTCTTTACTTACTATGAGATGCACCTTTGAGTCTAAGATGACGAAGAGCCAAGGAGGCTTTAAATAAATTGTTTTTTAATATCCCTTTTTACCTATCATGCGAATGCTAATTATTTGTTGAAGGTTCTTCTTCCTTAACTAACTTACTACCTCCTTAAACCTGTTTGCAGTTTTGTTAAGCCTACTTAAGAAGCTGGGAAGCGTTTATTTAAGCTTTTATCAACAGCAGAATATAACAAGCTTCTTTGTTTAGAAATAATATCCAGAATACACCTGCCTAGGAAGTAAATGCCTGCATAAAAAATTTAGAACTCTGTTCCGGGATTACCTCCTACTCGTCTTCTATCCAGCAAACGGGAAATAATACACCTTGAGAAATATTAAAGAAATGCTGAAGCTTCTGAAGTCTAAATGAGTTATTTTTATAATTATGAGTTTTCCGGTGGAAGGTACAGTTTGAATTATAATTACAGTAATAATTCAATCAAGGAAGCCCCTTAGCAAGAGTATTGTTGGTTTGATCGTGTAGATATTACTTAATGCTGGATGATACTGATGCTATATAATATTTTCTGTTCGTGAGAATTTTTGCAATTTCTTGTATTTATTTTTTGATGCTTTGCAAAGGTCACTCTTTAGCTTGTAATACTATTGCGTTTGAACTGGAGTGGATTAAGGATTACTGGAGTATTTTTGTTTTGTGGTCAATTCTGCTTGATGATAATAATAATATCGCGTATAAAGTGTTCTTCAGGTTTTCATCTTTAAATTTGTTTGTATGCATTTGCTATGTACTTATTTAACTACAAGCTAAGTAAAGTTGAGTAACAGAAGGCATCAATTATAAAGATAGGTAGGTTAGCTTTAAATAATCTATAGAGAATGAAATTTATTCATTGTCATTGGCAAAGTTACAATATAATGACTTTAATGACGAGACTTTACTTGCTTGCTATTGTAATGAAGGGCTTGATATCTTTATCAATTATTTATTCAAGTAATAATATCTTGCATCAAATAAGACGAGTATGACACGTATGCAAAAATCTTCAGGTATTTTGTTTATAGACACTTCTATCAAAGTTAAATTGAAATTGAAAATGAGAAATATATCGATGTTTGTTCAGTCTGAAGATTTATTCTACAAGGAGCGTTGATCTATTAGAGTTACAGGAAAAACACTACGGAACGGAAGAACCAATAAATTGGAAGATTAACCTTTGCTGAAGAGTTGAAATGAAACCAATACCATTCTTTCTACAGGCAATTGCCAACGAAATACCGTTTAACTTGGTTTTATAGGTTCGCACGGCTCGCGTATTGAAAAGTACCTACAAACTACCAAACGAACAAGCCAGGGCATATTCATTAATGAAACGAAATGCTCCAGGCCTTCCGCATTTTTTGTTACAATTGATTTAAAGCAACAACCTGCACGTTGCAAATGTTTTGCTGAATTTTGATTTGTTTTTACATAATTACTTCTGTTACACTCACCTTCTTGGCAAGTATGCGACTAGCAGTAGCAATGGCTTCAGGAAACGTATGTTTTTGTATCGAAAGGTTATCTGAGATTAAACTGGATCTGATTTCATGACCCGTTCCTTTGGCTATTAATTTTTCTTAACATAACGGTTTTGAGTTGCCAATATTTCCAAGAATCCATTTGGCTTTTTATTGCTTAAACATATCATGAATTATTTTTTTAATAAGAATACAAGGAAACGTGACCTACATACAATCCTGAATCCTTATAAAATTAGTCATGTTTAGAAGAGTGTTTTTATTTGAAGTTTTATCTCAAGCTTACCTAACAATCTACCGTGTATCGCTACTACTGCCTTACTTCCTCCTAATCGTATTTTTTCCCGAAGTAAATATTATCCAATTTAAGATTAAAAATTCCCCATATTATATAGTCACGTTTCTCTACTTCTGGAACTCATTTCGTCCCCATTTTTATTTCTATTGAAGTTGTATTCATTCAAGCGAAAAATTAAAGCTTTCGACTTGCGGTTGGAAAAATCGAGACGACAGCTCTATATTCCCATTTCATGCGACAGTTAAACATTATTTTGCCTAGCAAAGGCTTTTTACCTTACAATTTTTTCATTTATCCAAATCCAAACCTGAGAGCATTTGCAACATAAGGATGAAAGCAATCTTTAGGGCTAAATAAACGGAGGTTTTAAA
This sequence comes from Hydroisotoma schaefferi, assembly GCA_034682405.1. NCBI lineage: Eukaryota > Metazoa > Arthropoda > Collembola > Entomobryomorpha > Isotomidae > Hydroisotoma > Hydroisotoma schaefferi. The sequence goes on along the minus strand of JAQFZX010001890.1, from coordinate 4,427 downwards.
TTGTCCTTTTTAAAACGGCTTAATAGTCCATATAAATGATACAGGGAATAAATGAACCCTTATTCCTTTACCATCCCTTCCAGGCTTATTTTTTTCTCTGTTAGTTTTTCCCCTTTTTGGGATAAGTAACAAAAGTATTATTATTTTGTGCAATCTTCTGTGTGTAAGTAAATACGTAAAAAAGAAGTTACTTCCCATTTCATTCCTTCATTAAAGGTTTCTTGTTACGTTTGCCTAAATCAGATTTCCTGTGTACCGAGATTACGCTCGTTTATACCCAGACTTGCCTGACGTTTGCAAATGTATCACAATTATTAACAAATGATTCTACAAGCAATTCTTCTGTTGGTTTTATGTCCTTTTCGTTGTGCTTAAAATGGCAGCTAGAGTATTTTTATTGAAATTATGTTTCGTCTACTATTGAAAAAATGTTTTACCGGCTCAGGAACCACCTATATTACATCGGATTCTATGAAATGGAATGCTGATTGGCAACCAAAATATTTTATCCTCCTAATAGTCTACTTCAGATCAGAGTTGAAGCCGTAAATATCCTAGTAGATTTAATGATATTATTCAATAATAAAGAGTTTGAATGGGTTGGACTGGAATGATTATTTCTCGTATCATAGCCTGTCGTCGTATCGGTAGGTATATTATATAAAAGTAGTAGTTCTATTCTAGAAGTACTTATGACAAATGAGATTTCGGATTGAGATAAATTGACAGTCAAATCTCAAGTGAAGGACTAAACTAGACAAGACTAGGGAAAACTGTCACCAGGAAAAAGTGCTTCATTGCTGAACCATTGTTTCTGAAGCATTTGTTTGTACTAGTAGTAGTGGGACAGGTAGTACATAATAATACGCTCTACTTCTGTATTTGGATTAGAATTTACCTTGGGTATTTATTATATATTTTGAATTAACCATTCTAATTTATTACACGTTCCATGTATGTCCCACGGCTTGGAGTGTTTACTCAAGCTAAACTAGATTTAGGAACAGACAAAGCCAACTTGACTTGAGGGATAATGCAATTAACGTTGCTTAAAAGTTGAATAACAATTTCCTTCTCGAGGAGTTGTTTTGTAAATAGTTGAAGAGGACAAAGGGAAGACTGTCTCTTCTATTATATAATTGTCTACAATTTGATTTGTTAGTTGGAGACGCAGAAACATAAGTATGGGTACATTATTAGTTGGACTTTGCACCAGGCAGGTATATCTATTAGGGCTATTATTACTGGGAGTTTTTGCTATAATAGTAGTTCGAGTTTTACTCAGTGAGAGTTTCAAAATCCTTGAAAGTAGTAATTAAATTAATAGACTTATAGAGAAAGATGGCTTTGATGAAGTAATGAAAGCGTTGACCAACCAAGTTTGTAAATTAAGTCTAACGAAAATGCATCTTAAAATTGATATGTCTAAGTAGACTTGAAAGATTGAAATGATCGTTATAGTTGATGTGATCTAATGGTATTTGACGGACCGGCGTTTGAAGATAATTCTATTGCTTGTACGGTATTGCTTAATTGAAGCCCGGACTTGAATCAGGTTTAACGTTTTGCCAGTCAAATTTAACATTGAGCTAATAGTTTAGCTACAATTTAATAGGCTAACACTTGAGGGGTTGCTGTATGAAGGATGCCGTAATTTCGGACATATATGGTAGTGTAGTATTTTAATGATGATAAGAAGAAGAGGGGAACTAAAAGATTTGCATGTAGAACCGTCACTAATTGACTTAAGTGTTGACTTCAGATGAACCGAATGGTAAAACAGTTCATGAATATTCAGCCTTTCCTTTCTTAAATCTATTCTATTTATATACATTTATTTAGTTACTTCAGCTAGATATTTATCTCAGGCTTGGTTTTTAGATTAAGAAATATACTAAAGTAAGGATCTCAGAGGGTCGTTTCTGTTCATTATGTTATGTTGCGGTTGGCTGGTTTGTTTGCTAGGTTAAGGCTAGAAGGGTGATTGGTATTAATTATCATTTTCGGAGATCCAGAGACAAGAGAGCGAGGAGACTGATGGTGATGATCGATGTAAATCACTTTAGGGGTTGAAATATTAATTTTAATGCTTTTGTTTTTGCAGGCATCCCTTTTTAGGATTGTAGGACGTTTTTAGGCCCAAGAGGGTCGTATGTTTTGGTATTTGCAAGAGGAAAAGAAAGTTTTGAAATACAAAAAAAACAGCTATTAAAAATAAAGTAGAGGGTTATTTTATATTGGACTAACTCGCTAAATTGAAAAAAATCAAGAAGTCTAGAATTCTTGGAATTTGGAGAGAACTGTAATTTCTCCTGATCACTAAAAATATCTGAATTTGTGTTTTTGTGAACAATCCTATTCTTAAGGCTTATCCCAAGTTCATCTATAGAATATTCCTCAAGTTATTCTAGTTACTTTATGCATAATAATTTAATAATATCCAAAACTCCAAAGATATCCCCGACCTTGCCTTGAAAATGCAAATGATCACGCTTGTTTAGAAGTTGCGTGAAACCGCAAGTAATTGCTAACTTTGCAACTCTACTTCTTCTAGCACTTTGTATATTTATTGTAGCTGTTTCATGGTTTCGTTGTGGTTGCTTACCTAAGGTAGTTATTGCTGAAATAAAGATTGGATTAGAATAAACAGAATAGCTTAGATTTTTTAAAGTAATATCAAAATATTTAGTTTGTGAAACATGTGCAAAAAACGCACGATATGTTGCATGAAAGGTTGAGGGTGTGAAAAGTAAGTGGACATTGTTTCTTTTTTATTTTATTCGTGGGTTAGCTTGGTGGGAGGACAATTAGGTACTTAAAATGCTACCGTTGTCGTCGTCGTCGTCGTCGTAATTTGTAATATTTATCTAACCCTGTCCTACTCTGTTATGTCCCCCACTTTACAAGTTGAATGTCTCTGAGGCACGGATTTAACTTTATTTGACTTGTAAAATTTAAACAATTACAAAAATCTTACTGACCTAAGCACTGACTGTTAATCTATTTGGTTTTAGTTGGGTAATAACAATAATCATAATTCTAATGAGAGTTTAATGATGTTTTGTACGGTTGTAGTGTAGAGCAGACAAACATTCACACGTTGGTAGGGCTGTTGCTGTTGCTGTTGATGAAATCATTAAGATAACTCTTGACGCAGTACGTTGTTATACGTGGGGATAAATGTAATTATTCTATCTGTTAATTTGTTGTTTGGTAGTTTAAGGGTTTAATGCCGATTATGTTGAAGTTTACGAAAAATTGAAACGTTTTTATAGACGTTTATTGCATAATTTGGTTAATATGTATCACTATGTGAGAGGATTTATTGCCCACTAGGTACAGGTTGGGGATTAAAGTATCCGTGAGCCCTGGGGAATATTGGGAAGCCTTCAGGACTCCAGTCAACTTTCTCAATTCGGGGAGTTCGATTCTCTGCAATGAATGTGCTCGAATCCGTGGCATGATACATCATCCATGTCTCAGATCCATCTAATCAAACCAGAATCATATAGTTAAAAAACCTTTTGCAGAGTACATTAAGCTAATTTAGCAAGCAGATTGAGCAAAATTTTGTTCCAACCTGGAGAAACGGTAAAGGCTGCATGTCCAGTACAAAAGACACCCTCCTCATCATTCCGTGTGAAGGATGGCCCACTCGGCATATCCCAACTAGCCGGGTTCATCGGATCCCTATCTGAAGGGATGCTCATGACCCCCAAAGAATAGTCCGGTCCCCAGGTCGAGGATCCTGAGAATATGCAAAATGACCTTCCATTTCTGTACAAGAAGAAGGGCCCTTCATTAACGCAGCCATCATGACACTCCCATTCTTCCGTAGGTCGTTTGATTTCTACAGGAGTACCAGTAACTTCCATAGGGTTCGCCATGGGAGAAATATGGATTCGCAGTGGACCCTCTGTCCAGGTCGAGAACACAAAGTAGAGTTGACCGTTCCCATGCTTCATAACTGTACCATCTATAGCTGCCCAATCCCATTCAGGCATTAATCTAATTTTAAAGACAATTTCAGCTGAAATATCATTTCCCAAAGTTCCCGAAAAAAATGAAGAATTAGAATCTCCAAGTCAAACCTCGTAGCCCACTCGCTCCATCCCCCCAAAGGGTTATTTGGATTATCAGCCTTGATAACATACATCCTATGGTCCTTGCCACCCCCATCCATGCAAAAATAGTAGTAAAGCTCTCCATCAATCAAATGCATCTCACCGGCCCAAATATTACCATATCCATCCGGAGGAAAGTAGACGATGGCACTTTCAGCCCCTCGGAAGTTTGTTAGTATAGGACTCTTGTAAATTTTGATTGCAAACCCTTCTGTAAAAGTAAAGTAATACGAGTCACCAATTCGAATTGACATCGGATCCCCTGCATCTCGGTCTAAGACTGGGTTATTAAACATTTCCTGA
>JAQFZX010001889.1:0-24154 GCA_034682405.1 Hydroisotoma schaefferi | reverse complement strand
CACAGCAGGTAGAGTAAAATTGGCATAAGTGATTTAGTTTGACTGATTCATCTGTTATTATTTTATTGTTTTGAGTTCTCAAATTTGGCAGAGGTTTAAGCGTCTTAGTTTTACCTATTTCTTGGTGTTATATTTTCCAGGAAGTTTTTGAGGGATTAACTGCATCCTCAGTAGTTGATTTAATGTATTTGGCCTTTAGTTTCATTTTCAAGAAGTTACACTTATTTCGTACAATTTTGAAAGAGTTCCAGTCTTCTAAATCGTAAGTTTTTTTAGCTTTGTTTTTTAGTTTATTTGCAGCATTCTGAATTATATCATAATCCTTATTCATCCACTTTTTACGAAAAGCTTTCACACGCATTTTTCTTAAAGGAGCATGAATGTCTAGGATGAAGTTAAGGATTTGCGTGAAAACTTCATATTTTTTATTTATGTCAGAACAATATTCCAATATCCACCAAGGAGCAGTTTCTATCATTGTGTTTAAAAGGTTCGTATCAGTATTTTTAAAGCACCTTCTTTCGATCACTTTTCTTTTGCTTTTAATTGATTTGGGTTTCTTTCTGACTGTAAAAATAACTTCATGATCAGCTATTACTTCAGGTAGAATGCCACAGGTCATATTTATGTTTTTTTATTAGTGACTATCAAATCAATTAGAGACTTTGAGGTACTTGTTATTCTTGTCGGCGTTGTTATAATTTGATCGAACGCGTTATTTTTAATTATATCGTGTAGACGACTCGACTCACTATCTCGAATGAGGTAATTCAAGTTAAAAGCTCCTATCAAATAAGTTTCTTGGTCAGAATTTATAAGAATTTGATTTTAAAATTCATTTAAGAATTCTGTCGGGGAACCAGGTTTGCGATACAATAAAATAATATTTATTTTAGGCAAGTATTCTTTGTTGAGAGTCAGTTTTATGCATTCTGCAGATTTAAATGTAATCTGAGAATCTATTACTTCATATTTATCTTTCACGTATAAAAGCAGACCACCACCTCGGGTACTGTAAGATTTAATTCCCTTTCGATCTTGTCTATGGCACTGATATCTTTGTAATTCCATTTCATCAGTTTTTATTTCAGGATATAACCAAGTTTCCGATATGCCAAAGACATCAAAGTTGTATTTTAAAATCATATTATGAATGTCATATTTTTTCTGTTTTGACAAAATATCTCTGCAGTTTACATGTCCGATTTTTATGCCTCTATGAAGTTTAAGTTCATTGCTTATTTCGGGCACCACATCATTTTGTTCTAAGAAATCACTTAGCTGGGTGTCATGTATAGTACTACAGCTAATACATGTCCAGTTAAGTTCAGTAGATTTCGTAGTTTTATGAGTTCTTTTGTAGCATACTGTATGAAAGCTATGCTTGCATTGAATACATCGAAGCATAACACGGTTGCTAGGTATATTGCATATCTTACAGCACTTAGTTGATGCATTAAATGAGCAGTTAGGGCATGTCCAAGTTCCATTGTCTTTTAGACGATGAAATTCTTTGTATTTTAGGTTGCAACCGGTGTTATTTAGGCAGATTTTGTGAAAACATAACTCACAAATAGAACATGGAATGATTAGTCTATTCCGCTTTGCTTGTTGTTGGCATAGCGTGCATGTAGGACCAGGATTAATGTTATTTATTCCACTCAGAAGTATGCAAACTAGCATTAACTTGTTAGTCTTGTATTGCTGTATCTTACTTGTTTTGTAGCACAGGGTAGCAGCGTATTTATCTGCATAAAGATAAAAAATGGCTCCTTTTTTCTCTCTTTGGGATTTATACATGTTGATTGCAGATAATTTTAAAACGTAATTAGGAGGTCACAGGTCACAATTACACACTTATTTTTGAAAGTTTATTGTTGCTGTTTACTAGATCTTTAATTTGATATAATTTTCAAGTTTATACGTGTTCAACTTCAGTAGTAATCAATAAGAAACTAGGAGCTCTGTGTTTTGTGTTTTACTCTCTAGAACTGCCTTTTTCCATGTCTTATATGACAAGAGTAATCTTGCAAATTGTAGAGTCTACGATGAATTTTGTCTAAATTATTACTTTATAACTTATTCCAAGTCCGATTTTGGAATTTAACCTTATGCTTATTTATTACTTTTTAAAGGCGACCTAGTGCTGGCAGCAATATGATTTATGTTACTTGTTAACTACATATTTGTACTATTGTCGCTTAATAAAACCATTGATTGATTGATTGATTGATTGATTTCAAAAGGTCAAAAATATGGCGAAACTGTAAACATTGACCGATTTCGCCCATCTTGGTGTCAAATAAAAGGTATTAGGCACTTAGCGCTGTTTCCGTAACTCCATGGATTCCGCAAAATTTTACGGAGCTCCTCCCCTTTCCGCAAAATTTTACGTTTTACGTCAAAATAGGGGCCTAGGTAACGTTAAATTTAACGATACCGTGAAACGTTAAATTATTTTACGTTACTCATTTTACGAGCGCTTTGCTTTATGTAGGCTTCATTTTCATGCGGTAAAAAGATGTGATTCTGGTAAAAATCAGTTCCACCGTTCTTTAATGCTTCTTAAAGACTTTAAGATTTGGTAAACTGATTTAATTTTAACTTTGAACCTGGAAAAATGGAAAAATTGGTGGGGACTACAACGAAGAAGGTTTTAAAGGTAAACATTTATAATTTTTCAGCATTCTAAGGCATCACGTTCCAAAATTCATACTCTTAATATTGTTTTAAATATCTGTTTCTAATACAAATTACAGCCTGCAAAATCAAGAGTGGGTTTCACCATTGAAAAGGACATAGTTTTGCTCAAGGCAGCAATTAAGTTTAATCCGTGGCAATTGGGGGATGAAAAGTGGACAGTTGGCAAGTGAACTTTCTCGAGAATTTGATCATGACTTAACCAAGCGCACAGTGAAGGAAAGAGTAGAGCTTCTCATGAAAAAGTTCAAGGACGAGTCGCTTACTTCGAAGTAATTGCTTGTATTTAAATAAACCTTCTTGTACCATTCGTTTTTGCCATTTTTAAATTAGTTTAATCATCATTCGCTTTTCAGAACGGGAACTGAAGTTGAAACAACAAATACATGCGTTGATTTTTTTTGTAATCAAGGAAGGCAAATTGCTGAATAATCTTACCAAATCCATATTCCACACTTACTCTTAAATTAAATTTACAGGTTTTTATACAATAGCAAACATTTCAGCTTTAAAATACATACTTCAGAAAATTCTAATAGTTGTTGACGGGTTAAATAAGGCTGATTCATTTTATGGAGTCTGGAAGCCTTTTCCCGATAAATCGATTTTAAGATGCAATTAAAAATCTAAGAAATCGTCCCTGGATCTCGATTAAACATCATTTAAGCGGTTTGGGTACGTGAGTCGGCGGAGAAGTATATAGAGGCCTTCGAAGTAATTGCTTGTATTTAAATAAACCTTCTTGTACCATTCGTTTTTGCCATTTTTAAATTAGTTTAATCATCATTCGCTTTTCAGAACGGGAACTGAAGTTGAAACAACAAATACATGCGTTGATTTTTTTTGTAATCAAGGAAGGCAAATTGCTGAATAATCTTACCAAATCCATATTCCACACTTACTCTTAAATTAAATTTACAGGTTTTTATACAATAGCAAACATTTCAGCTTTAAAATACATACTTCAGAAAATTCTAATAGTTGTTGACGGGTTAAATAAGGCTGATTCATTTTATGGAGTCTGGAAGCCTTTTCCCGATAAATCGATTTTAAGATGCAATTAAAAATCTAAGAAATCGTCCCTGGATCTCGATTAAACATCATTTAAGCGGTTTGGGTACGTGAGTCGGCGGAGAAGTATATAGAGGCCTTCCAGTCCTAGGTCAAATTATGTCATGAAGCTTATGCAAATTTAAATATGAAAGTGTAACAAAAAGTACGTACCAGTAAACCTTCTCCGGTTTTTTAGTCGGTACAAATTCCTTATTTCCAGCCCTCTCATCAAAATCCTAATTTCAGAGGGACTGAACCGAAACCAAATCAAGCATTCCTCGTCCGTGTATGTTTCGAGGACAAACGCCTTTCTAGTGTATGCTGGCCGTTTGTTAAGTGTTTTTTTATTTTTTAACCCTTTCATGCGTAGCAACGCCCAGGTGCGTTTTTAAAACCGTTGCTCTAAAGCGTAACAACGCCCCTGTGCGTTAGCAGGGGAAATGTCTTGATGCGGGAGACCGTCTATGCGCGTTTACGAGGTCCGTAACCCTGGTGCGGGAAAGCGCACATGGACGTGAAACTTTTTTTTGCTCTCAGGCGGATCGTCGCCCCTGTGCATTTTTCATAATTTTTTAACTTTGAGGATTTCTTTCGGTATGATTTCTTGCGGTTAACTTTTGGTTAGATTCTTTCTTCTCTATTGAATATTTTTATTAGTCGAATTTCCTAAAAACCTCCTCCAAGCAGCTATATTAGCCCAGTCAATTGATATAACCTACGGGGGCTGTACTATACATTTGACTGAAATTCAATCTAAAGTTACACAGTAAACTTGTTTACTGCTTACAATTACTGATTACTTTATCGCTTATCCGTTCCAGTTTCCAATTTTTTGGAAGCGGCTTTTTTGCTTTCTCTTGTAATTTATGTGGGGGCACAGCCCCCACACCCCGTTGCTTCTTGCTCTTTCGTTGGGTTTCTTTAAAACCAAAGGGTTTTAAAGCTTGTTTTCTTTAAAAAAAAAGAAAGAATTTTGTCACTCGATGATGTTCCAGGTACCTGAAACTTCAGATTCTAGCAAAAGTAATGTTATATTTGTTGCTTATTTATGAACAAACCTAATAAGATTAATAATTTTTCGAAATTTAATAGCGGTGGGGTCCTCTTTTTTTTACGTCAACCGGTGCTTACACCTTCGGATTTTGCCAAGCATATTCCGTTCCGTACTTTTGAGCACACATAGAGCACCAACTTTTGGAAATGTTTCACCCTATTATTGGGTCCATTTGACCCCCACGGGTACCTAAAACTTTGGATTTTGCCAAGAATAATCAGTTCTTTGTTACTTTTGAACAAAAGTAGAGGAGCAATATATTGGTTTTAATACCAGTGGGGGTCATTTACGGTGCCCAGAGGTACTATTTTGAAGAGTTCGGTACTTTATTTCAGCCAAAAAATTTAACATTGCGCTTATGGCCAGATACTAGATATTATTGTCAATTTCACGGGAATTCTCCATATGGTACTATTCTGATCTTTTCAAAATCTGGGCACCGTAGGTCATTATGACCCCCACGGGTCAAAGTCCAGCCCAGTCCCATGTTTCAAAACCATAATAATATGAATATTAAGCTATCCGGTTTTAGTTTGTTCAATTTTACGTTTACGTGTGTTAAATCGATCTTAAATTTGGTGTTTTAAAAAAAAATTCATTAAGACGATGTCATTAGTCCTTATTTTTGGATAAAAACCATATCTTTACAAAACAGGATTTGTATTAAAAATGCTCCCGCATCAGACCTTTTTCTGTGAAAAAACGTCACGAAACCACGGTTCCGCGGAAGGTGAAGACCTTCCGTGGTAACGGTATTATTTTTAGTAAACGTTCCCGATAAAACGCATAGCAACTTCGATAACATTGCCGCATCAAAGGGTTAACTTCCAATAGTCAACAGAGGATATTACTCCTTGCAGACACAGTAGTTTCACTATAAATAGATACAATTTACCAACAAATCAATAATCGAACAAGACGCTTTTAAATGTGTAAAGCTTAATATAACTTACCGTTTAACTTTCCCATGTTTGTAGAAGTTTAAAATTGAAAAAGTACGACTTTTTTCCGAGAATTTAGCATGAAACAGTTCCCCAGCAAAATTAAGAAAGAAAATGGAAAATTTACAGTATAGGTCGAGATAGAGACCATGATTAGAAATTCCCGAAATCACTCTAACTTTGACTGTAGCTTAAAGTTCCCGCCCGGAAATTTGGAGCTACAGTCAGAATCACAGACCAAATGACGGTGTCACATCCTCTCTACTGTCTAAATTATTACTTTATAACTTATTCCAAGTCCGATTTTGGAATTTAACCTTATGTTTATTTATTACTTTTTAAAGGCGACCTAGTGCTGGCAGCAATATGATTTATGTTACTTGTTAACTACATATTTATACTATTGTCGCTTAATAAAACCATTGATTGATTGATTGATTGATTGATTTCAAAAGGTCAAAAATATGGCGATACTGTAAACATTGACCGATTTCGCCCATCTTGGTGTCAAATAAGAGGTATTCACTTAGCAATTGCATATAATTGGGATTTACTTTAAGGGGTTTGGCCCATCGACCTATAAAAGATCAAAACTATGGCGCTACTGCATACTGTTAGCCTTAACCGAGTTTGGTCATCTATGTGTCAAATACTGGTATTAATCTACACAGTTGGGTGGGATTGGCTTGGAGTGGGTGTACAACTGGACCTTAAAATATTTCAATCGTCACTAGATTACCAGTTCTCACTGGTTTTGCACTCCTAGTAAAGAATAAGCTATAGTAATACCTGAACAAGGTAAATAGTTTATGCAGTGAGATAGTATACGAATTTATTAATATATAATTTTATTACCAATTTTCCAAAACAATTAACAATTTCCAACCATCACATTGGATTTTATTTTTTACTATAACATTTTCATAGTCATTAATCAATTATTGAGTGGCTTGAAGAAAGTTGAGTTTTAAAAACAAGGAATACATAAATTATGCTTCACTGGATCCAGAAGACTTCTCTGCCGGCTTGTCACCCTTCTTTCCCCATTTGATTTCACAGATCTTCAAGCAATATAAAAATATAAAATACAACCTCTCCTCTCAAATGCAGACAATTGTTAGGGAAATACTTGGCTAATTATGATAAGCGGATGGACGTACCTGCATAAACTGTTTCCTGGTGCATTCAACCATTCCCTTGTAGTCTGCACAGTTGTTATCCATGCTCAAAGTCTTACCCACCACTGTTCAACAAATAGATAACACTTTACTTTAGTTTTAATTAAATTATACCGTAATGTCTGGAATAGTGTCCCCTATCGAATAGTGTCCCCTCTTAATAACAATTAATAACCCTATTTAATTGTATGTTAAATTTGACCCCCAAAAAACTGAAAAATTAATTAATGTCCCAGGACACTATTAAAGATGATAGGGTAATTATAATATTGGATCATCCTTTAACTCACTATTGTCAGTGGCACATTGTTGGAAGGCAGTTTTCATAGCGGCTTGGGCAACTTCGGGGATAGCAGCGTCGATGTAAGCTGCAGCTCCAGTTGCACTGTATGCTCCCGCAGCATCAAACTAATAACATTAATGGCCCAATTATTATTATTCCTCAATATCACTCTTTTATACAGTAAATGTAAAAGGGTTAACTTACAATTCCATTAGTCGTCTTTTGGCAAACACTGATGCACTGTTAAACCATTTTAAATGTCAAATTTGATGATAAAGTAGGGTTTTCATAAATATAGCCTGTTTTATGACATTTTAATTACCATATTTCCGTGGATTTTGTCCTTAAGTTCATGCCACTTCTTTTTCTTCTCATCCTTATCTTCGGGCATGTTGGCGAGTTCGGGAACGTATTTAACCATACAATCGTGCTTTCCCTTCCACATTAACTCGCCCTTAAGGGGCTCTCCTTTACATTTCATGGTCATATTGTGGTGTTCTCCGGCCTAGAAACAACCAATATTTACAACAGAATTCCAGTTTATTACATTGATAACTTTTGAATCTATAAAGCTGTAATATAATCCATCATAATTCATAGTTGTACTTTACTACTAGTCAATAAACCCAAAGATTCCTATTAGGAACCCTCAAATGTCTTGTTTTAAGAATCCCTTAGCCCTACATCTACTTGTGGAACAAAGGCCCAGGACCAATGACAACCTCTGAGGTTTTGTTTAGGTATTAATTACTTTGATAGATACCCTTTTCTGGATCAACACTATATATTTTAAAATACCGTGTTAAGTAAGTAACCTACCTCAACGTTGAGGACAAGAAGGGCCAAAGCAGCTACGGCAAGTTGGAATTTCATCTTTACGGATTGAGGATAATCTTCAGAAGTAACTTGAAGGTATAAGTGATTAGATTTGGTCGACGGAGACTGAATTTATACCCATAATTTTAAAGTAGGGTTTCAAAAAAGCATAATCCTTCCTTGCGTGTGATCCACCTTTTTTATTTCTATTACCACGAACAGGTTAATATTTTCTAAAGACTTATTTGTTCCATCGTTTATATTTTGTCATTGAGTTCATCCTTTGATACTATCTCTCTCTCTCTCTCCCTCTATTATACTCAATTAATATGCATCTCTCATCATTTCCAACTTAACATCCCATTTCATGTCAAACTCTAAATTATATAATCCACACGAACCACAACAATACAATTTTTAGCCAAGCTAATTCAGGCGTAATAATATTATAATCATATTCTAGGAATTTTGGCTGGAGCACTTTTGAGTAGGGTTAAATCCCAAAGTCATTCTTTTACAAAATCATGCAGTCAAAAGCATCATGCTTCATCCTTTATTAACATTATTTACGAAAATATACTATAAACATTTTTGATCATGCAATAAATAATAGGTTACAGAAATAAATTGCATATGAAAGTACTGGATTTATTTATATTGAGGAAATTGGGATTTTAAACAGTGTAGATCCTCAATTTGTGGGAGTCTGTTTTATAACAAATATTATTATTTTTGGAGTAAACGAGTATTTAGTAGTTCGTAGTTTAGAAGTTTCATGATTGGGTTATCTTATTAAAATCACAGCAGTATAGCGGATTTTCTAATTAAAATCACAGCAGTATAGCGGATTTTCTAATTAAAATCACAAAAGTATAGCGGATTTTCTAATTAAAATCACAGAGGTATTTCGGATTTTCTAATTAAAATCACAGGTATATCGGATTTTCTAATTAATGTAACTAAACCTCGCAACGGAATTATTTATTTATTTTTATTTTTCTCCCTAAAAGTGACCCATCATTTATTTGGATCAAATTGAAGCATTTGTCATTTGATAATTGTCCCGTTGATATGTTGTTTGTCACTCCAATAAACTATTGAAGTTGAACTTGTATTACTCCAGATATGAATAACTTTATCTCAACTCAACCCTTATTTATCTTCGGTAGCTGCCTTATCTTCTACAATTGATTAATAAATACTTGAATTTTCATTCCACCTCGGGTTTGAACGTGTAACAAAAAATTAAACTTTACTGAATCTTCTTAATTCATTTACTGTTCAGTTCAGGTTTCCTTAATAAAATGGAACATACGAACTTGTATAAGACTGAGGCATGCCTTGCAGCAAAAAATAATAATAATACACAGATTTATTTATTATAATTTTATTACCAGTTTTCAAAAAAAATAACATATTTCTAAACAGAATATTAGATAATATTTTAGCAATTACATTTTCATCCATAAATTGAAGAGTAAGTTGAATTATATTTGGATAAACTAGGGTTGAGTGGATTCTTTGGATGCAGTTTTGTCACCACCGGAGGGTTTGTCCCTACAGATCTTAAAGTTTAAAGGGAATCAAAGGTTCACTACTCCAACTTAATCCATATGAAAGATGGACCAAAAAGTATACAAATTACTAAAAACCAGTTCAAGCAATAAACTTACAGTGATGAACTGTTTCTTGACACAGTCAGCCATTCCCTTGTAGTCTGCACAATTGTTGCTCATCCTTAAACTCTTTCCAACCACTTTTGTCACAATTAAACCAATTTAATAATAACTAGGAATGAAATAAGAACTAAGGTGTAATATTAATAATTGCCTATAAAACGCTTACGGTTATCCGTAGCACATTTTTGATAAGCGGTCTTCAAATCAGGACGAGCAACTAGAGGGAAAGCAGTATCAATGTAAGCGTTGGCTCCACCAGCTACAAATCCCCCTGATCCGTCCATCTACAACATTAAGTGTCCTTTCTATACTAAACGCTGCCTTTTTAAATTATAAACAAGTAAGGCTGGATTGTTTGTTAAACTTACAACTCCGACGGTCGTCAGTTGGCAGACTTGAATGCACTGGAATTAATTAATTAACCCCTTTGTTGCCAAAATCTTACAAGTTACTAAAGGTTGGTGATTATTAACTGACCGTATTTCCTTGGATTTTAGGCTTGAGTTCTTGCCACATCTTTTTCCTCTCATCCTTATCTTGAGGGATGTTGGCGATTTGAGGAACATATTTAACTGTACATTCATGCTTACCCTTAAATACATCCTTTCTCATAACAGCTTCCCCTTTGCACATCATCGTCTTGTTTTCATTTCCACCAGTCTGGACATATTCATTGTCAAGTTTAGCGTAAATAGTCCATAATTAAAATGTAAAATTCAACTTTAACTGCTTGAGAGGCCTTAAAATCCGTGTAAAATGTCCAAATAAATGTGTAACCTACCTCAACATTGAGGGCAAGTAGGGCCAAAGCGGCTACGGCAAGTTGGAACTTCATCTTTATGAATTTGTGATGGTAAAAGTTGTGAAGTAGTTTGTAAGTTTTATAAAAGCAGAATGATTACATTCGGTTGACAACTCACTTTTTATATCCTTCATTTTCATCGAATGACAATTTAAAACCATTCTTCACATTAATTAATTAAAAGCAGGAAAGGATCCATTAGTCCAAAAACATTCTGTTCCACTCTTTAATTATTTCATGGAAGTCTTAGTATAGTTTATCCTATTCTAAATTTATAAATCCCTTATTCTTTGCATGCAAATTTTATGTCTGGATTTAATAATAATTGGATTCGCATCTACCACGGAGGTTAGTGTAGAGTTTAAAATTAAAATAACAACTCGTGCTGCTGAAAAATTGTTCATTGAGAAGTAGAGTAGGATTCATGCTCTTTTGTACTAAATATGAGAAAGCAAATTCCATTATTATTCAATGACGCCTCAAATTAATAAATAGAAAAGCCAGAATTCATATTTCCAAAATATTAGCTATATGGGTTTAAACATTTGAATACAACTAGACTAAAAGTAGGTAAACAACTACAGTGATTGAGATTTATTATGTTTCCTCCAACTAAACGAATTAGTTAGTAGAAATTAGAATAGACAAATACAATAAATATAGGGTTTCACTTTAGGGTTTTATTAATAATATAATTTTTTTTATTGTATCCTGAAAAACCCCATTTTTATTCAGATTTATAATAAAATGAAAATTTTGAAATGAGATTAAAGTTAATAAAATATGCTGTGTATTTGTAGAAGAAAAAGAGGGTGATAGGGCTTGAGTGGAGTAAGCAGAGAATGTTATATGCTAGCAAATCGTGATTGATTGAATTAAATTATCTCCTAACATTGAATTAAGTTATTAAGAACTATCTACATTCAGAAATTAAGTGCCTATAAATTGAGATAGTTTAGCAAATAATAATTCCATGTCCCACCCTTTGACCTCTTCTAATAACCATACAAGTTGAAGTTAACTTGCTAAATGTGAAACTACCCTTTCTATTAAATAGTTAGTACACTATGTATTTTGTAAACTCAAACTCATGGAATCATTAAAATTCAACCTACATACAAAATGCTAGCGAGGATTTATAATAGGAAATAAATTCAGTGGTTTAAAATAACCAAAATAAGAAAAATAGACTAAAAATAAGGAATAAAACCTTGGTTCACATTACTCTACCTGTAAGTTTTAGTATAACGAAAGTGTGGAATTAAATAGCAAAACATGGAACTGTGTTTATAAATAATAAAAATGCCTAATATAATTCTTAAGTCTATGCAAGATGGAATCTCTCGGTGTAATTGCCAAGGATCAAGTTCCAACATGCAAAAGTTATCTTTTTAAAATCTGTCACGAGAGACCCGACCTAACTAACTATACCTAAAATTATAATCCAATCTTGGCTATTATCTTAGTCTAATCATTAGAATAAATTTAGCTAACCGCTTCCCGTCTGAGCAAGAACAAAACATTACGTAATTAATTAACGTAAGGTTAGGAGAGATTTTAATCCATTTTACGAGTAAATTTTAAACGAAATAAAACAAAACTCCAGGAGCACGAGCAATAAAAGTTATTCCAAGTCAATAAATAAAGTGTAGGGTGCTTCTACTCTACTGTTGCAGTACATTATCAAAATACGATAACAATAATAAATAATACAGTTGACAGGAACAGGATCATAATACGAAGTATAAATTCACCTTGATTTAGCACATTTGCATTTAATAAATACATATCGGCAGCCTAACAAGTTACATCTGTCTTTTATAAATCCACCACCACTCCACACCAAATCCACTTACCGTATTTCCCGATTTAATTCCCCCCCGAAATAATTCCCCATGGGGTTCGGGCCATTTGAAAAATAATTCCCCACCCCGAAATAATTCCCCATGGGCAAAAATTCCCATCCCTAAATTTGAAGCTTTTTTAATGAGATATTGAAAGTTAACTTTCTCAAAGGATGTTTAACCGTTTTAAAACAGGAATACCTAAAATAATTTTGAGAAGGGTTTTTTACCATAAAAATTTCTAATTAATTTATAATTAGCAAAAGAGAATGTATTTTTTTTACTAAACTTTAAAATGTTTTTTTAATTTAATTAAGGAACTACTTCAGAGAATGAACATATAAGGAAACAAAAAATTACAAGTATTTTAAAATTGCCATTAAAAAAATTAAACTGCAATTTTATTATTTAAAATAGATTCATATTCTTTAGTTTAATATCATATTCTTATTCACTCAATTTCAGTTTTAAAATAATTATGAATTACTGGGAACGGCTGCTTAATTTTTTCATTTCGAAAGACAAATTCAGCAAAAAAAGTTCAAAAAGTCTATTTTTTTATGGAACTTTTAATTAAAATTACTACTAAAATTATCAAAAAGTCTGGGTCCTAAGCAAAAAATTCGTTTGAAATAATAATTCCCCACACCGGAATAATTCCCCACCCCGGTTTAATTCCCCATGGCAAATCGGAGTTTGAAACAATAATTCCCCAGGGGAATTAAATCGGGAAATACGGTACATCCGAAAATATCAATATAAAAGTATAAAAACTAATTCTACTCTCGTAAATTCCAAATCTCTAATAAATGAGATTGCAAAAATATTCCAATGCATTGATCAATTACGCACTTTGGCTAACAAAATTCCTCATAGACACCTTTATGCAAAAATCCTACAAAGCAAAGGGTTAACCAAGGTTATATCCGTTTAGTCATTTGAATTGTTTGTAGTTTCAACTCTCACACAAACTCATTTTAGGTAAATCCTACCCCAATCTTCCTTGTAAAAAAGTAGTTAAGATGGGATAAAGTGGACATAATTAACCTCTAAACAACCCTCCTAGTAGTTGAGCCCCTAATAATCTTAACGAGGGAGTCAAAGTCAAGGAATAATATATAATAAATTAATCCAACTTTTAACAACTCGCCTGACCTCAAGGAGGTTCTCACGAAAGATCAAGATCAAGGGCTCATAAATTAGGAGGATGATCTAGCCCAAGATAAGGAGACTTGGATAAAAATAAAATCACCAAGTCTTATCCATCCATCTCCCCTTGTTTAATATGTAAAAATAGTAAAGGTAATCATAAAAGGGAGCACTGGAGGAGTAGTGGTCCAATTCTTCATAATTTGCTAACCTCCTATAATAAAAAAGGGTGGCGACAGAGAAGGAAAGGTAATTTTACGAGCTCGTGATTCAATTATCTCCTTAAGAGATTATTAGTAATCCATTTCCTGCTTCCACCTCCCAATTTACTACTAACTTCCTATGCAATCAATCCACCTTCTTAATTCAACCCACTCAACATCCATCAAATTCTAAACCAAATCCAGACCCATGTTGTATGTCTTCTCGGCTATAAGGCTAATAATTCCATAAACTTTATTTGATCCACATACAAAAAGGCAGTATGCAAACAGAAAGGATCTCAAGTTCAACAATACAAATCAAATCAACAATCCAATCCTCCGGCTACAACAACAATCATTCTAATCCAATGAACGAACTTTACTCATTCATCATTTATACATTTTGTACTACTATTTCTACTACTTCTACTGCTACTACTACTACTACTACTACTACTACTACTACTACTACTACTCTACTACTACTACTACTACTACTACCAAGACTACTACTACTACTACTACTACTACTATTGTTTGGAGTGATTAATAGCCAAATGTCTGCCAAAGTAATGAATGGCTAGTCCAGTCCTTTCCTTCCACACTTCTAAACTTAACTAGTAAAATACTTACTTGGGTCACAGGAATGAAGAATAAGGATAGAACACGTGTGTGGGAGCTAGCAAGATTACTTCTAATTACAGCTACTTATTAATGTCTTTGTTTAATGGAAGAAATAAGGTTCCACTTCAAGTATTTACCAAAGAGCATTGAGATTTGCATAATAATTAGTCCAAATAATAGAGGGATAAGGCCGGTTTTGAATTCGTTGCTTTATTTGATCATTACCGACACATACTTCATACAGGTCGACCTTTCTTTAATCGTTTTGTTTAAATTAATAACTATTGTATGATATAATTTATGGGTGTGATTGATGTTGGCCGATTTACCAAACCTTTATTTAGTCTTTATTCAGTTTTAACCGTGAACGTAAAGGTAAGGTATCCATAATAAAATGATTACAAATTAAACTAATTTACAGGGAATATTTATGACGAAATTAGACCACCTTGTCTTCTTCAGATCCTAAAACAAACCAAAAAGGACTCACTGCTTCACGGAAACGGTCCTATATCCGATTTAATCATGCCTAATCTCATCCTTACTTTCTAAGAGAATGTTTGGAAAGTAAAATACTAACTTTACATAATGTAAAAACTCCATAATATTTAAATACGTAAGGAAAACTCCAAACAGGAAGAATGTAATCGATTAATGTTCACAAAGGGGAAAAACGTGATGTTTCTGACACATAAAAAAATTACAAGAAAGATGGACCACCGGAGGGATACAGACTAATTTAACTACTTTATACATATCACTTTTATTTATAATAATAGTTAGCAAGTGTGGTAGGTACATCAGAAAGAATGGAAGTGAATTAGCGAGGGTTAACCTGCCAAAGAACCCACATCTTCTTCTGCTGTGTAGGATAGATATTAATTTATGAGGATAAATTTATACTACAAGTTTCTTAATCGTTCCATCTTATTCTTCCATGTCCAGCAGCCATACAACACGATAATAAATAACACATCTCTGCTAAGTTAAGGTGTTTTGTGTGAGGATTATAGGTTCCTCATCATCAACCCCTAATAATTTCACTCTTCTTCCTTCCTAGTTCCGTTTCCTAGTTCATCCTTTCAACCTTTTCCTCCAATCACATTTATTTATCCTCCTAATTATCCTCTTATCCATATTATCATCTAAACAGATCTCTACCTACGAAAGAGGTAGAAAAAAAACTCCAGCAATAATTCAGCTCGACTCATTTCTGTCTAGCTCACTGGATATGTTTTGCTTTGCAAGTTGATTCCATGGAACATTGTATACTAAATCCTGTTGTTTTTACGACTTAGAAATCGGTAGTAATTAAGTAAAGTCTAAATTGAATTAGCCAAACGTTTTCCTAAAATAGGAATTTTTATTCTTGGTTATATAATTTTGGTAGACATTGCAGTCGAAAGTTTGTAAAGAAGGGTGATTGTATATAGGAAATTGTGAAAATTGTGTACTATGGCATTTTCCGAGGAGCTATCTAGTAAATAATTCTTTAATTTAAAATAAATCCGAAACAATTTCCATGTTATTTTTATGGATAAGTATAAATAAAATTTGGATTTAGGGTTTCCGTGTATCCATTTTAATAACTTTTATGAAACAATAATTATTATTCACCATGTTTCCAATAGATAACTCTGGATTAGATGTAGTTAACCAGTAGTAAAAGACCAATCCTGTTAAATTGTGTACAAGATGAGATATCCTATTTGAGTAAATAATAAATACTAATTAAAAAAAATATTTCTGTAATATTAAGTAAGACTCAGACCTACCCACCCACCCCTAAAAACCAAAACAAGGAAGTGTTTAGTGCATGACATAAATATTACGTATTTGATTTGATTTAATTCACGTAGGACATTCTTCCTTATATAACTTAACTCTGTAGGTGCAAGTAACCCAATAGTGTAGCGAATATTACACATAATCAGGATTAAAACAAAGAGGGCATGTACTACATGAATATCCTGAAATAGAACAGCATTCCATCCAATTGTACAGTACAATTGTTGTAAGGAAAAGTGGAATATTAAATGTATTAAATAATTATAAAAAATCCAGAGTAGTAAGAGAGATCCTTGTTCTTGATCTCGTCATAAAACTGATCGTCAGCCCAACTAAGGTATGAAGCTAGGTATATCGGGATTTGTTGTTTGACTATTTACTACATGAAGAATGGGGGGATGAGAGGGACTCCCTGCTAAATCCTTAACAATGGTTAACAACTAAAGTAATGTTAAATAATAGTTGTATGTGTCGAATCCAACAGGGAAACTATACCACCTACCTACCTCTTCTGTAGAAATAGTTTGAGATGACTTTGATCTTCAAATCAATTTCCCTTTCATTCTCTAGACACACAAAGTATTAGAAGAGGGAGGGAGTATACTGTTTACTATCCCCACATATCCCATGAACTTGGCCAATGAATATTTAATTTTTACCTCCTGCATTTAAAGTTAAGATTGATTAAATATGTAGTCAACTGTGTTGGAGAATGAGTAAGAGAATGTACCCTTCTTAATGGTAATTTCTAGTCCGTACCTATCTGCTATTGCTGGTGGATCCATTGCTTCCTATGCTTGCTTCATGCTTCATGAGCGTTAGAGTGCTGCTTATTGCTTGAGGTTTGTTTCATCATTCCAAACATATAATACACGTTCTTTGTGCTAATCTCTCTCACCTTATCTTAAGCGTCGTTCGTATGTCTTACTACGGAGGAGGTTGTATGTATAACCAACCAGAGTTGGAGTAGATGATGATGATGATGAAGGGATCAAACGTCATCAATGTCAAGTCCATTAGTTAGTCAGTTTAGTTGATGGGAATCCCTTCCGTTTGTCCGTATAAATACGAATCTCAATGTTAACCGGATGTCCAGAGTGAATCCTCGACTTGACCTGTGAGCATCCACAGGACTGCTCTTCCAATTTTACCATAAAGTGCATTACAAATACAAACAATATATATTTCAATAGTGCCATATTATTAAAAAAATATACTTTTTTCAAAATGGGAACTTCAGCCATAATCCTCCTATTAGCCATTACGGCCAGCTCTGCTCAGTTTGTGTATATCTCAAGACCGCAAAGTCCCCTTGCTAGATATACATCCTCCGGTAGTTTTTTCGGAGGTCACAATTCCCTCGACCCTTTGAGCCCTTCAGCTTCTATTGCTCAGAATAGTTATGTTCCCCAACAGTCCCTGTCCCCGGTGGTTATTTCTCCAAGTCCCGTCCCATCATTCCCAGCCCAGAATCCCATGGAATCCCTTATGAGTTCTGTGATTGCTGAGGCGACGGAAATAATTGAAAGGGCTGAACAACCTATAGCAGTAAATAATACGTTCTCAACCCAACCTTATACAGGAGGTGGGTCTCATCATGGAGGAGGAGCTCATCACGGAGGTCATGGAATGGGAGGTCACAACTACTGCAAGTTCACCCCCACAAGTCAAAAGATAGGGAAGATCTCTAATGTCAACATTAAAGCGTACGAGATCCTAACAAAAAGATACCAAATCCCGAAACAACAGGCTTTAAGTCAGTTGGGAGCAAGACTACCGGAATTTTGCAGGAAGGAGACCAGACCCCTTCAATGTGATAGGAATTCAAGGTACAGGACTATTGATGGGACTTGTAATAATATCCAGAATCCTTATTGGGGATCTTCTCTAACCGTTTTTGACCGGTTGGCCCCAGCCCTTTATGAAGATGGATGGAATGAACCTCGTGGAGCTGGAAAGGCCCTGCAAGGAACTAGACTTCCTAATGCTAGAGTTGTTTCACTTTCTGTTCATCCTGACTTTGTACATCCCGATAGTAGAATGACCAATATGGTTCCACAGTTTGGACAGTTTTTGGTAAGTACAGGGATTCATTGTTTGCTAAAAGTAGGAACTCTTTAGGCTGAAATTTAAATGGAAATGTTATTCAATGTCCCTGGGACAGTACTTTCTTTTAGTAGGGGCTTTCACTTGCTTTCATAAGATTTTATTCAGGGATTCAGAAGTTTAAGAGTATGTTAAGAAAATATAACAAAGGATTTATTAAACCTAGCTTTGCCATGTCAAACAATTGAAAACCCTAGTGAAAATGTAGATTTATTCCTCTCCCTAAGCCTAATATTTAGAAATAATAATACTCTTTGTAACTTAACCTAATAATATTTAACTCCCTCAGGATCATGACATGACCCTAACTCCAGAAAGTGATCGAAGATGTTGTGGTTCAGACGCGAATAACGTAGACTGCTGGCCAATCCGAATATCCTCTGACGACTACTTTTATTCTAAACTCCGAAATCCCCAAAGATGCATGGCATTCACGAGATCTACTCCCTATTGCTTTCCAAACGCTGTAGGAGTTCGAGAACAAATGAACATTATCACCGGCTTTGTCGACGCTTCTCATGTCTACGCTTCTGAAAATAATAAAACCCGACTACTCCGAGCCTTCAAGGGGGGTCGTCTTCTGGCCAATTCTATGAACTCTGGGTTTCTACCCACTGTAGAGGAGGTTCAGAGACTTTCCGGGGAACATTTCGAATTCATGGGAACCTTCTACGGGGGAGAGGAACGGGTTAATGAAATGCCGGGTAAGGGAAATTAAACCGGGATTAACTTTGTTCACAGTTATATGAGATTTTAGAGTTTTGGTTGGTTGGTTGGGTTTTACGACTATTTACTACAAATAATAAATGTTGTATATCAGCGCAATAGTCAAGATTATAATGGTCCAAATCATAAAGTATTACTGATCTTGCGGAGGTCAATTAAACCCTATTAAAGTACACAGAAACTTCTAAATTTTGAAGAAATTATGGTAAAAAGTGAACCATTTTCCGCAAATTCCTTCCAAAAAAATGACGATTTAATATGTGCCCTTTAGGTCTGACGGTAATGCACACACTCCTATTCCGAGAACACAACCGTCTGGCTGATGAAATCGCCCTCCGAAGGCCATATTGGGACGATGAGACAATCTTCCAAGAATCCCGCAGACTATTGATAGCCGAGTGGCAAAACTCCGTCTACGGAGAATACCTCCCAATTATTCTAGGAGACGCTGCAATGAGACGTTACGGTTTGAAATTGGATTCTTCCTCCCAACAAATGTATTCCCAATACAATCCCAACATAAATCCCACGATCTTCCACGCGTTCGCGGATGCCGCTTACCGTTTCGGACACACCCTTATCAACGGACTTATCCGGATGATGAAGGGATTCGTAGATGTAAACAGATACCACATCCGAGACAACTTCTTCAACCACGAACAAATCTCCCTAAACGGAGGAGAAGGTTATGACCTTATTCTTGGAGGTCTTATGGCCCAAAACTCCCAAACTTACGATACTTTCATTACCGAAGACGTTACAAACTTCTTGCTCAAAGAGCGTCATCTAGACTTTGGTGGTGACCTTATCGCTCGAAACTTGCAACGAGGACGTGAGCACGGACTACCCGGGTATAATGTTTACCGTCAGATCTGTGGACTCTCTGCACTAACCAATTCATGGACCAATAGACCTTCAAACATTCCCGATAACGTTTGGCAAGTCCTTGGCTCCCTTTACGAGACTCCTATTGACATTGACCTCTTTTCCGGAGGTCTTAGCGAAATACCCGTAACTGACGGAGTGACCGGCTATACTTTCAATTGTCTTAAGTCTCTTCAATTCGCCAGGGTTAAGTTCGGAGACCGATTTTTCTTCACCCATGGAAGCCAAGCGGGTTCGTTTACTCCGGAACAGATTAGGGAGATTAGGAAACGTACTTTTGGGGACATTATTTGTGCAAATAGTGTTGTAGAAATGACTACTAAGAATGTATTTAAAATGCCTTCGACAGACAATCCCATGATTTATTGTAATGACCCTGCTAGGAATAACTTCAATGTTGACATCTTCCTTTATGACAGAGTTTAAATTATTACACGACAACTCCAACTTTATTTATTATTCTGCTAAGCCATATTTTTTACCCACAAAGCTTATTTATTTATTGAGACGACCCTCTCACCCACCACACTTTTATTTATTGACAAAGCCTTCTTTCATGGGGAAACTTTTGTGTAAATGTAGAACGTATTGCAACTTAATATGTAAAAGAACTGACTGACTGCTTCAGTGATAAAGACCTAGAGAATTGAAAAAGTATTACCAGTGAAATAAATCAATATTATGATGCTATATTACTTTTAGAATAATTAATAATTAAGTATTAATTAGTTATATATCTTTAGTTGTTACAAAAAGGGTGTTTTTGTGTTCAGAAGAGTGAAATATATGTTCCAGTAATGTTTTTATATCTGTAAATATCACAACTTTGTGTATGCATTTTTGAAAAATAAATTGTATAAAAATTGACAATCCTTTTTCTATTTATTCTGCATGTTTTCCTGTCGTTCAATAGGTTAGCAGTCTGCTTAGAATTGTGGAAGCTTTATCGCAATTTTAGCAGATCCGCTGCCAGTCATGCACACAATCTCCCAAAGCAGTTTACAATATAATAATAATAATAATAACTCATCCAACCAAAAGTAAACTCATCCAAGTTCAAGTTATGAAGATTATTATTATTAAGGACTTCCGGGAAGAGAGGACCACCACCACCACACTTGATTAAATATTCATAGAGATTAACATTGGAGATAAGACAGACGTGGGATTTTGACTTGCGGAGGTGAAGTGGCTGTCACTTTTATATAAATCCATCCAAGTATACGTAGATGAACAATGCAATGTACGAGAAAGGTTAATTGGTCAAAAAAAGGGGGATGGATAATCATAATTAAAGTCTGCAGTTAGTAAAAGATGGAAGGATATAAGGATTACTCAATAGACCTAAACGTAATCTCTAAAGAAACGTACCTATGTATAATATTGAACGTAGTTTGTTGTGTTGTAAAGGATGAAGATGTAAAGATGGGCATACGTGTATGTATGTGTGATAAATAAGTTTAGTAGGAGGATTGCGTAATGTATGCCAAGAGTTAAGTGGTGGACAGGAAGTTGGTTGTTGGAGATTCATTAAAAATATTATTGGACACGTTTAGTGTGACTAGT
Organism: Hydroisotoma schaefferi; assembly: GCA_034682405.1. Taxonomy (NCBI): domain Eukaryota; kingdom Metazoa; phylum Arthropoda; class Collembola; order Entomobryomorpha; family Isotomidae; genus Hydroisotoma; species Hydroisotoma schaefferi. Next base: position 2,757 of record JAQFZX010001889.1, on the reverse strand, counting down.
AAGTAGTAAATAAGTATGTAAATGTGTAGGTAGTATATATTCCTCCATGTATTCCTACTACTGACTAATGATGAATAACTAAGTAAGTAAGTGTAACTCAAGGTGACCAAAGTCGTCACCGTCAATCCATCAAATCTATACAGCAGCAGCAGCTAAATTGTAAATAATATTAATCACTCACTCACTATCATTATTATCTCTTACATCCAAAAATCAATGCATAGGATGAGTTCATGCAGAAGGAGACTCACTTCGGTTGGTTTTAGCATTCAAACTCTACTTTTACTAAACAGTCTCCAGTAAATCAAATACATTATTTAGATTTTATTTTATGCTAAATTAAATTAACCCTTCCTATTTTTCAGAATGAAGAAACAAGGAAATAGGTTGAAGGATTCGTCATAACTTTACTACTTTACGAACAAAATCACGTATCTCACTTACACACATTTTTACAACAAACATATTTTTGTTGTCCAGAAATTAGCAAAAACGGAGTAAAAACAACGGGAGAGATATTGGATATTTATTACAGTTTATCATAATCCTTTGCTCTTTTGTTTAATTTAAATGTATAATCATTCTCAAACAAATTGGGCCAAATTGTATCTATTTCTTGCTAATCTCTTCCTTATTAGTTATTTAGTTGCAGAGAAATAATCTTTAGTCATACAAAAACGTGAGTTTACATTTAAGACAGTATAATAAAATATTCTGTAAAGAATAAGCAACAAGTAACCATTTAAAAAAAGTTATTTTACTCAAAAATGTAAACTCGTTTTTAAGTCATATTTTTGAAACTTTTACTCCAAATCCAGCTCAAAGTCTCCTACTATACTTTTTACTTGATCTTGGGAGTTCTTCAGGGTCAATTATAAAAATAAGACTTGAATTTATTGACAAGGGATTGCTATTGAAATGATACATTATAATTCGGTGATTTCTGGTTACTTTAATTTCCCAATATAAGTTTACAAATTGTACTTTTTGATGAATGTCCATTATAATATTTTCAACAAGTAAACAAACATACTCTGACTCTTGTAACCTTACCAGGAGGGATTCTTTATGCACAAGTAATTTATTAATTGTAAGGATTGATTATAATTTAACCCTGTGTATGTAATCCAACTACCTTCCTGCTGAGTCCCATCCCAACCACCACCACCGTCAATATTACCACAACCACAACAATAAATAGTCTCAACTATACTACCTACTTTTATTATTACACCGTCCGTCCATTCAATAACTACCAACCACAGGCAGGGCGGATCGTCATAAATAAATTATCCCTCTAACTTGCTTAAATCAATACAAATAAATTAACAATTTAAGGTTGCATAAGAATAAAAACATGTACTTTTCCATGCATCCATTTAAAGGTCAACCTCCCCATTCATTCAGTAACTTACTAAAGTTGTTCTCAAGTCTTGTTGAGTAGGAAATAAACTATAAATTATTAATATCCTAATCATCTCAAGTCTGCAATAAAATGTCTCACTTTATTTAAAGACACGATAAGACATTTATTTTATTCAAAAACTGCAGGAGGAAAAAAAGATGAAAGTAGTTTTAAAAATTCACTAAAAAGTATGCAAAACTTCTGTTCAATCCATCTACATTTTGTTAATCAAATTAGAAAAATCGAAAATAAAAAGAATCCCTGCAAAAAAAGTAGAGTAAGGAATCCAGGAAGAGGATTGAGACAACTACTAGCAGGATGACTAATATCTAGTATTTTCAACACGTTATTTATCAATTAGATTGGAATTTTCATGTCTTATTTAATCCTTTACAACTATCCATTAAAGAATTGGTAAAAAATATATTGTGTAATGGAGAATGCAGTTTATTATCTATCAAATCATAATACAATCTGGGCTGTACTTTTTCCACCTCGTGTTACTCTTGTAAAATTGCACTTTTTCACTATGAAAACTGGGTTCTCTCTGAAAACCTGTTTAATCTGTAAATTTTCCAGCCGTTTTTGCAAAGATAGTTACAAAAATAGGATAACCCAACCGTATTGGGATTGACCTAACTTTACCAATCTTGATAATGGCCTGTTACTCACTATAATACTGCGTAAATAACCATAACCTGGCTCATGTATGTTAAAATGTGGTCTCATCCAATTCAAAAAGGATCCAAGAGCTGGTATCTTAGAGTCTTGGAATAACAGACCCCACCCACCTCTAAATTGAATCCCTTGTTGTTGTTTATAATAATACCCTTAAAAATCATTCATCATTCGTAAATATTAGTGTTTGTTCCTTGACTCTGGCATCCATCCATCTTACTTAATAGTCCATCCAATAATGTTACTTAATAATAAATTAATATAATATTACTACATGTTGGTAAAGGGAAGGATGACCTTGCCTTGTGTGTACTGTTGACACATAAACAATCTCATCGTCAGGTTAATCGTCGTTTAAAATGTGAACTACCTTACCTACGTTTATTTCATGCATTCCACCAACTAACTACGCATGGGTTATCTAATAATAAAGGACTCAATAACTGTTTTTTTACAATCAGATAATCAAGATAATCAAGATAAGAGAGTAGGAATGAGATGTTGTAGGCAAAAACAATTAATTGTACAAAATAAAACGTCCCTGGATGAATTAGCGGATGTTTTCAACCCTCTCACCTCAAACATCCATCCTATCTCATGATTCACCCTCAGTTTGGCAAATCAAGTTTTGGCAAAACAAGAAACCTTAAATTGGCAAACGATTTTTATGACTT
>JAQFZX010001888.1:0-24193 GCA_034682405.1 Hydroisotoma schaefferi | reverse complement strand
CCTGATCCCTAGATACACATGAATGACCCTACCCTTAAATCTGTGACCCTGATCCCTAGATTCATATGAATGACCCTGACCTTAAATCTGTGACCCTGATCCCTAGATACACATGAATGACCCTGACCTTAAATCTGTGACCCTGATCCCTAGATACACATGAATGTCCCTATCTTTCCATAAAGGTATCCTCGATAAGTTGCGAATTTCCTTAAATCCTAAACTAAAATCATTGTTTTGTTTGTGTTAATTTTTGCAGTTAGAGAATTCGGGTGATCCTTTAGAATTCACGAACCCTCAGGAAATCTCGTACTGGACGTGCGTTTACTTTTTAATTGTAACAATGTCGACGGTGGGTTATGGGGATGTCTATTGTCAAACCGTTTTGGGAAGAACCTTCCTCGTATTTTTCCTCCTCGTTGGATTGGTAAGAATCCCTTCTCCCTCTTCTAATACTATAGACTCTCCATTAAACCGAATACACATTACTAATTGTAATTAATTAATGAGAGGACTGTCAGCACAGCAGAAACCCCATCCAGATTTTACCTTCAAAAACAAAGACTAAGAAATAGGAAACTTGGAATAAAGGTTTAATACCAAAAATGTAGCAGTCCGAACAAAACACTGGGATTTTGGCAAATTTAGGCATTTCCGAGGTTCATTCTCATTATTTAAAATATACCAATTTTATTGCTAAAATAGACTACCTTATTAAAAAAAACGTATAATTTATAAGGCACAACTTCCGTTTTACTACCCCTGGGAGATTATTTCTAACAAAGATTAAAACAAAGATTAAAATTATGTTCATGAATTAAGGTAGGGAACTTATATAATCATGGAAAGTTAAAGGAGAACTATATAGTGGGACGAATTATCGGATTAAAAGGTAAATGAAACCAGGAAATAAGGGAATTAAAGCCCTAAAACTAAGTTTTGGTTCGGACTGCAAAATACTGATAAGAAACTGTCCATAACTGATGATCAGATTCGTGTTTATTTCTGCTTAATTTCCATAAAACTGATAATTTGGTTGATAAAGTCCACCCAGTTGGATGATTGTTAATAGTGGCTCCGGGTATTTAAATTACTATAAACCGTTTTTTGAAGTAGTGATGTCAGCCAACCAGTCAGATTTTAGAGAGAGAGAGAGAGAGAGCATTGTTCAAAATGGCATGTGTTTCCGTTCCTATTATATACAATTACTCTTATTTTAATAGTTGATTGGTTTTTATTACTATATTATTCCTCTTGTATAATAATATTAAGTGTAGTAGTCGTAGTTGTTGGTTTGTATCTCTTTAGAATAATAACATAAAACATCAAGTTAATAGTTTCCCTTAACTAAAGAATAATTCAATCCTCCTATCATTTATTTAAACAGGTTTAGAAATTAGAAACTTTCCAGCCCAAAAGGTGAATATTTATAAGGGAATTCATTTAATTTAATAACCAGTTATTCCTTATCCTCCAATTCTAATAAAGTAATTAGCATCTTTAATGCCACCATGGCTGGAAATGCATCCCAGTAGTAGTTACCGGGGTTTTAAGGTTTTTTTTAGTTCATACTATAGCCAAGGGTTTTGGTCCTATAAACTAACACACTTGAAGGGTTAAATAACAAGGGTATTTTTATGCAGATAAGATAGGATAGTTAATGTCACAAGTATTTAATGTATGGAAGGAGATAGTCTATATTGTAATCAATGTATTAATTTATTAATTTAAAGCTTTACATGTTGCGAATGTGTTTGTTTTTATAAATTTAGACTACGACTATTCTACTACCTATCCTTCACCCCCTTCACCCCTGGATTCCTTAATATTAATTTGGGTAGTAAAGGAGGAGGAGGATATTTCCAAGTGTAGTTGACTTGATATTCCCTATTATTCCTTTCCCTTTTTATTATTTCATTATTATTTTGGATATGCCAAGTAAATGGTGCTTTGGGTGTAAATAAACCTCGCTATACTATATTTAATTACAACAACAACGTGCGTTTAGTTCTGTATTATTATGTAAGGTATGGGCACATAGTTTTACTATCACTTTCAAAAATACTGTTTCATACAATATTAGTTTTCATGCAGAACTTTTAAGATATAGAAGTAGAAAGAAAGGGAGTCGTAAGAATTAGGTTTGGGCGATACAGGATTGTGCCTTTTAATTAAGGCATTTACTACATTTACCGTGATTCCTCGCCAATTGGTCCGCGGCGTATATATATCTAGGTTATGAAAACTGGACGTTTTAAAGAATGTTTAACATGGGAGAGATACCCCTGTTTAACATGCGAAGGATAGCATGGGACTTAATTAAGCAGGCGGCCAATTGTCGAGGAATTAGGGTATGAAAAATAGTTGACCGATTCGTATATCTCTTTTTAGGTCGATTAGGAAAAGTAGAGGAGGGTTTTAAAAGAGTCAATTCAATCAAGCCCAATCCCCTTTCTACATTATCTCAACCTTACTTTCACTTTGATTATAATTTGTTAACTTTTTCCTGGGAAGTATATTGTTCAGATGGGTCCAAATACCTATAAATTCTTAGTACACCCGGGCTACTATTCAGTATTGTAATTCTGGAAGATATTATAAAAGGATAAGGATAATTCCATCGGGGAATTATAACCGTAAAGATGGTACACTTTTAGTAAATTTAGTTGCAAAGTCCAACAGAAATATTCCATATTTATAATAATAATATCCCATAAAAAAAAGGGAGAGTATTAGGGAGTTTTAATGAATAAATTGGGGATAAAGAGTATAATTTGGAGTAAAACTCGGAATATTTAGTTGTGTTTGTTTGTTGCTTGGTAAAGGCTGTGTTTGCAAGTTGGATTCCGGAAATAACGGAGATTCTAGGTAACCGGCCAAAGTATGGTGGATCCTATACACAAGCCGGAAGGAGGTACTTCATCTCTCTATCTATTTACAATTACTACTTCTACACCTACTACTTCTACTACTACTACTATTTCTTTATATTATAATATATATATCCACTAAACTACTACTACTACTACTACTACTACTACTGCTACTACTACTACTGCTACTTACAAATAGAGAAAACTTAACTCACACATTCCAATAATTAATAACTAACCCAAAAAAGCGAAGGAAGAAGTAGCAAAGTTATTAAAAAACATCCCACATGTCTCTCTCTCTAATTATTTATTAATTAAACAAAATTAATTATTAATCTTTGCTAACAGCAGCAGCAGCATCATTCAGTCATTAATAAAAATACATACTCTCTTCCCTTTAAATATGCAAATTAGTTGTTAGTTTTTTTAGTATTTATTAATTAGCCAGTAGTAGTGAAGCCATTTTATTATGAATTTAATATTTTATTACAGCATTAATTTATTATAAATCGCATAGTTTATTACTTTAATTAATCTTTGCGCTAGTTTATTTATTTTTATGCAGCAGCCGCATTACTTTTTTTTATAATTAATTGGATTCTTCGTCGCTTGTAATCTTTAGCACTTATGGATTTAGAATTTAGAGAGTGCTCATCAGCGGTAATCGGTGTTAGTGTTTTTAGGTTTTCAAGCCTTATACGTTTCAATTTATTACAGATCTAAAAACACAAGTATTTTTTGTACGCTTTTTGGTCCTGTTTCGTCCTACTGCTAATTTGGTAATTATATGGGATTTTTAGTATCATAAAAAAACAACTTCAGAGAGAAATAATCCAGGATTATATAGAAAGAAAAATGTTTATTTTACGTTGTGAAAAAGGTATTTTACAAATTGTTAGACTGCATGGAGTTGAGCTATGCTAATTTTTACAGTTTTAAAATGAGATTTTACCAAACTGAGCATGGTGGTATTTTGGTGGATAGGCTTTTAGCTTAGGTTGGCTAACTAATTAATTTAGTTCTGCATGGTCTGAAAGTGCACATAAATCTAGATAAATAAAGTGGTCCAGAAACTATTTAGTTGTATTTATTCCTATGAAAAAAGTAGTTTTAATTGATCAGCGAGTGGGATTGTGGAACGATTTATTTATTTATTTTATTAATTCCTAAGATAGTTTTAAGAATGAATGGGAATGTTTTATTGCAGTAAACGCTATGCCATTTTGTTTTATGTTTTCTTTAAGAATTTCATCCTAGATTTCCTTCAGACTTCTCTAGTTAAAACCTCAATTAGTTTAATTAAATTTCCCTTGAGTAGTAAAAAGAAAAATCAGAGGCTGATTGGCTGACTTCTGCAGTCTTCAACTTCACCGATAAAAGGTTGAAGGGTAATAAAAAGGTTTTGAAATCATCAACTTATTTAATATTTTAGTTTAAAAAGGGAGGTTAGTGCTTAAAAGGGGGTGTAACTAACGGACAAAGGGGGCTCTTTATCCTATTTTAACTCTAGCAAATTGTATTGTTCCTGATTGTTTATAGGCAATATTTGCCAGTTGCATTCCGGAAATCATAGATTTAATCGGTAGTAGACCCAAATACGGTGGAACCTTGAAAAATGAACGAGGACGAAGGTTAGCCCTTCCAATTAATAAAATAATTAAAATAAATAAACACATTTTCTAACATTCTTTTTTATTAAAAAAACAACTGTATATTAAACCACCACCACCACCACCACTTCCCTTTATTCCAAAATACAGCCCATTAATTAATTTAGAGATTCTTCTATCTGTTTCCCTCTGTCAATAAATCCATCACCACTCTTCTCTATATTTCATACGCTAGTAAATATTATCATAATCATCATTATTACTAAGGATTCTCTACACTTTTTGGCATCAAAAACCTTCCTGGACCACACTACTCTGACTCTAGTTAGTTTATCCTCTCTCTTCTACTCCAATAAAAACATACTATTAAGAATTACAAACAACTTTACATAACCTAAATCCTCGCCCAGACACCGCGGGTTAGATATACTGCATAAAAAAGATGTTTTGAAGCATGTTTAACATGGGCGAGAAGCCCCTTTTAACATGCATACGGCATAATTAACGAGGGCGGTGTATGGGTGAGGATTTAGGCTAATTATTTTAAGTTTTGTACAGAGTAACAACGGTAGGTTTTTATTGGTGTTTTCCACACACACAGCCACTAAAGAAGAGTAGGGATTTCCCCCCTGTTAATGGACCAATCTTCTTAATGTATATAAAATCCTTGGGTGTTTTCTCCACACTTTCTATGTTATTTTTTCTATTTAAAAACACAATTACTTTCACCACTGCGTGTCACTGTTTGCCGTATATTAATTACTTTTATTTTTTTTAGTTCCACACCTTTCTCTTTAAGTTGTTCTCTTCTTCTAAAATAAATATTATAATAATACAGCTTATGATTCACTGTGCCTGTTTCATTTTGCATGGAGTAGAATTATTGTAATAAGAAACTGTGTAGTTAATGCCTAAAGTAGATTATAGTATTATGGAAATTTCACTAAAATAGCTCCCTCGAGGAGAGTTCCTATTCCTAGATTCATTTTTAGTGAGTAAAAGTAGTTTTAATAAGCTCTAATTCTAGTCTAATCTTTATTACTACCACCCTTTTATTTTGGAATGAGTAATCTACAAGTTCTTTATTAACGTCTTTCCAAGGATTTCCATCTCTAAATTAAAACTCTTTCAATTAAATAAAGATCCAAGAAAGATTTGAAACTCTGTGGCCAATAATCAGCCCTAAATAAAAGTTTAGGATGAGGTCAAATGTCAATGTTGTCGGTGGGACTTTATTAAACGTGTGCTTGTACTAATACCTCGGGCTACTCCTACTATAGTAAACTTCAGTATTGGAAAAACCATTTTTACCCTAAGTCCTCGCCCATATACCGCGGCTTGTATGTGAAAAAAAGATGTCTGGAAGAAAGTTTAACATGGGTGAGATACCCCTTATAACAAGTAAAGGATAGGCGTGCGGCATAATGAACGAGGGCGGCATAATGAACGAGGGCGGCATATAGGTGAGGATTTAGGGTAGTAAGATTAGAGTCTGTAAAAGTGAGACTGGTATTAGGGATAGAGATAGCTTATAGGGTGATGGATATTAAATAAGAAAGGGAGTTTTCAGGATGCATGCTATTTTATTGGCATGTCTTTTAAGGAAGCTAACTTTGCACGTTATTTCCCAAATTAGACGTTTATCCATCAACTTTTCATTCCTTTAAAATAAATTGATTGATAATGAACCGTAAAATACATGAATAAAGGGAGGGGATTGTGTAAAAAAGATATGAATATAAAATAACCAAGAGTGGAGTTGGTAAAGGGTGCAATCCCCATTAGATTAGGAATAATAAATAAATGGATAGTAAGGGTGAGCAGGAAATAATGGGAAGGTGCATGGGTAATTTTTTGTTGTATAAATATTTATAAAAATGCTTTTGTAAATCTGCCAATAATGTTGGTTATTTTTAGAGTAATTCTGTAGATAATTAGTTTTTTTAAAAAAAAGCCTCACTTTCTTTGAATTATCTGTAGCGCTGTCCGCTTTACTGCTTTCTAAAACCTATACTCTACCTTCCTACTAATACCAATGTACAGGGTGGCTTGAAAAAACCCCAATTAAAATGTGTAACTTCTGTGATCAATCTTTGTTTTATTAAAGTGAATCGGTAATCTATTTTCTAAGCCATTCTGTACTTCCCCACAAGGATTAACACTAACACAAATCTTTCACTCTAAATCTGTACTCTTTCCATTTCTATCCAGCTATTCTTACTTACTCCTACACACAATTTAACTCACAAAATTAACTCACAAACTATCTCATATTTAATTCCGCTTTATTATCATATTTTTGGTGAGGATGCAATGATAAAATTAAAGTTTTTGGGTATTCTAAAGTATTTTCGTAAAATGTAACTCTCCCTTTCCTCTTTAATTCTTGTTATAGTAGCTCAGGGTTGTAATTCAAAGGGTAGGAGGAACTAATTCTATCATTGCTGAACCAACAGAGAATTAGTTAACTTTTGTAATTATTGTGTGTGTTAATTTGTACATGTGAAGGTTAAACTAATGTAAGTTTGGTGAATAATGTGGACAGACATATCGTGGTTTGTGGACACATAACCTATGAGTCAGTTTCCCACTTCTTGAAAGACTTTCTACACGAAGATCGAGAGGATGTGGATGTGGAGGTTGTGTTTCTTCACAGGTAAACCAAAACTTACTTATACTAATCAACTATTCAATTATTTATAAACAACATGGAAATAAATAAGGGGCTAGCATACTTGTTGGGGGAAATGGGGGAAAGTTTGAGGAGCTTTTTAAAAAATAAATAAATAAAAGAAAGAGATGAAACTTGAGGGATAAATGATTAGGAAAGAGCCCGACTTGGAGTTGGAGGGTTTGCTGAAACGTCACTACACCACGGTCAAGTTCTTTCAGGGTTCCATGATGAATGCCGTAGATCTTGAGAGAGTCAAGGTTAGGATCTCCTACCCCTAAAATTAATTATAGCAGCCCTAACCACACCCCCCTCTTCCCCCTTTTTAAAAAATATATACTCCTACTAATCTAACCACACCCACCCCCTTTAAATATATACTCCTACTAACCACACCCCCCTCTTCCCCCTTTTAAATATATACTCCTACTAACCACACCCCCCTCTTCCCCCTTTTAAATGTATACTCCTACTAATCTAACCACACCCACCCCCTTTAAATATACTCCTACTAATCTAACCGAATAGCATAACTTAAAAAGAATAATACCAACTTTAATATACTTTTCTGCTCAAACCACAAGCCTATTTCTTGTAAAGTCTCCATTAAATACTTTTGCGGAAGTTGGTGTACCGTATTTCCGGTTTAGTGCCCCCAGGGTAATGTAAAATATACCTACCGTCACCGTATTGTCCCGAGTGGGTTTGTTTTTTGGGGCTTAAATTTAACATAAAATTAAAGGTTGCTTATGGGGAAATTAATAGTAATTAAGGGTGGGCCAAGGATGGAAAGGGGCCTCTATTTAAGAAAGACCACTACTCAAGACAATACGATAATCTAGAACTAAATGAGACAAATTTTATTTATCAATATGGGGGTTATTAAAACTTAAAATACGGTACTTTTCAATTAAAAACCTTGCACAAACTTTAACAATAAATAAAGCCCCTGCTGTAAAAAAAGAAAGCTAACATTTTTCTATAATCGCTTTGTGCAGAATTGCAGACATTTGTTGATATAAATTAACCCGTCCAGCTTTTAAGGCTTACATTTTTAATTAAATAATTATTACTAACTTTATCAAAGCTTTTTGATGTATCAACTTTTCATAAATAAACAATAATAGTTTTAAAAAAACGGATAAAAACATCCCAATAGAATAAATCCGAACTCTTTCCCTTCCTTCCAACCTCCAACCAATAAACAAAAAACCCCATAAAACCTTGCTAGCTATTCTAACAACTAATCCCTCTAAATAATATCTGTCTAATTTATAGTCTCTGTATGCAAACCTTAGGAGGTTACAGTTGGCATTGCTATTTAATTACTTTACAATTACATTTTTAATTACTTTAACCAATTACAATATTTTTAACGGATTGAGGAATGGCAGCAACAGCAATTATATAATTATGATTATTTTTATATCAAGTTCTACTTTTTTTTAAAATACGATTAATTATTGTTTCTTGAAACCCTGCTTAGCTCTTTTAATTAAAATTACTCAAACTTTAAGTTAATTACGGACTAAACCCTCCCTCATGATTTATTAAAAGTTAAAACAAGTTTAGGAGTAAAGAAATAAAGCAATGTAATTTACTAGCTAGCTAGTTTCCCTCATCTCCCATCCTTAATTATTTTATAGTAGGGTCGGCTAATAGTAATTCCGTGTCCTTGTTTTAGTGTATTGGTTGGTTAGTTTTTAGAATATAGAAGTAACCCCGTTGTTGGAAATTGAACCTCCTAATTGAACGTTAGTTAATAACCTATTGGGTCACCCTCATTCTTGTCATCATCGCCAATTTATAGCTTTTACTGGCTGCTGCATTTAATACAGAAATGGTTTATTTTATAGACAGGGATAATAGGATTAAGGGGAGATATCGTGATCCTGAATTAAGGATTTATATGGATCGGATGGGGTATGGTATTTAAGGGATAAATTAGACGTAGAACAAGGGGGTCGGTTTCCGATGATAACTTTTGAGAATACCAAACCTCACAGGACAGTTCATAGGAAGTATATTGTCATTCATTGATAAGACCTTATCAATATCCATCCAATCTTTCATAACGAAGTCCCTCTCAACCAACTTATTTTCTAGTTTAAAATCTTGTCTTATCCAATTTCCTTATTGAAAATGATGATAGCTATCACAAACTTTCCCACTATGAAGAATTGGATGTATGATAGTTTAGGGCTGTGAAAGCATTATTGAAATATTCCAGGATTAATGAAAAAAAGACTTAGTTATACCTTCCAATTATTACCTACGACTATGATCTGTCCTGTAGGGTTATAAAAGGGACAAAAGTCAACCTCCGAACTAAAATTTCACTAATGATCCTTGGTTGTTATTAGAAAACCTCCGGATTTGGAATTAGAAGGTCTATTTAAGAGACATTTTACAACAGTGGAATTTTTCCAAGGAACCATTATGAATCCCATCGACTTGCAAAGGGTCAAGGTAAATCCTGAATTAATTGATTAAAATCAAGCCTTTATTGTTGACTGTTGATTGATTGATTGAATATTCATTGTTTTTTATATTAAAAACCACACAAAACCACCTTTATCTATCTATCTATCTCTCTCTCTCTCTTTCTTTCTCCATCTCTAAAAACACCTTTCTCTCTAGTATTTCTTTTAGATATAAATTCATCCTTGTAATTAAGTAGTCGTTTCGCACCTTCGTTCCTTAATTTGTAAAACTCTTAACTGTTGTCATTTCAATTGTGTACAAATGGCAGTAAACCAGTCTCCACTAGTTGACGTGGAAGACTTTTAAATAAATAGTAATTGTCTAGTTGATATCTATCCATAGTGGTTCTCTGGCTGTCGTATTATACCTACTTTATTTTTAAAAATAAACACAAAATAGGGAATAATCTAGATGGCCTTTTACCAAATGGGCTTTGCCAAATCCTCTTTTGCCAAACATCCGCCTGTCATAAAGTTTGGCCCCACTCATTTGTAAAAGAGTGACGCACCGTGTAGTACAAGAATACTTAGAATGGTTAATTTAGGAGGAAAAACCCCTGAATGTGCTAGGATATTTGCATCAGTTTGAAATGTTAGTGGAGCGTGCGGATTAAATGTGCCGATCTTTAAGTGTGCAAAATAACTTGTTTCTTCTTCCTGTTTTTTTTTAGTTTTGTCAATAAAATAAACACGCTTCCTTGTATGGGTTTAAGCGGCTATAAAACTGAATAGAATATAGAATTAATAGAATAATTAAATGTTCTACACACATACTCAAACTTATAGTTGTTTGCTAACATAAGTTTAGCCCTACCAATCACCCTTAGTCCTCGCCAAGACACCGCGGGTTAGATATACTACATACTAAAATATGTTTTGAAGCATATTTAACAAGGGAGAGGTACCGCTTTTAAAATTTAAAGGATAGGCGTGCGGCATAATTAACGAGGGCGGTATATGGAAGAGGATATTGGGTAGTTAGGTTTGCCAATTAGCGAAAAATCTTCCCTCAAATAAAAACCTAACCAAAGCAAAAATAGGGCGAAACAACTTTCACCTTTGTAAAGATTTCTATGTTATTTTTAACTCTCATTTCTAACAAATATTTATAAAAAGCAGAATAGGGCAGCTTAAAGGCTCTTCTTTCAGGGGAATTTTATTTAATTTAAGCTGGACAAGCAAGCTCATGTTTGACATTGGTCCAGCACCCACATAAACTTTTATGATTATTTATTGCAAAAGTAATCTCCAGTTATAAGCCTTTTTCATAGAGAAAGTACCTCCTACTTGCTGAGCCAGCTCTATCATCATCTCAAGGGACTTTTTACTTACGTCATCCAAAGGGACGTTTCTTCCTTGACTTATATCCTAACCTATAAATATTATAGAGTTAAGTAGAGATAATATTTCCACAAGGAACAACGAGGTGACTGTTGGCTGGAGGGAATATAGCTCATTATTTCCACAAAAGCCCATCCTGACAGACAGAGATAAATATCTCTCATCATTTTATCCTCCGTTCTACACAAACACAAACAACGGAACAAACGAAACTCTTTCCATCTTTGTTTGTATTTTATCTTTTCTTACGGGTTAAATCTTAGGATATAAAGGCTTTTTATTTTTAAGAAATCCCCTTTAAATAAGCTTAAGATCCTTTTCTAAACTAACATTCACACATCTGCCAATAATTCCCCCATCTGGGTAAAAAGTACTCAGCTAATCTGGAGGATTATTCCACATCTGCAATAAAAAAAGGGATATACGGAGAAACTTACCATATTTACGGAAATTAACTACCCCAGGACTCCTCCATATCTTTCCATGCTAAAAATTTAAATTCGCCCTATCCTGCCCATGTTAAAAGTTTTTCCAATTTTTAATTTGAAACATAAATCCCCAGGGGAGTTATTTCCTGAAATACGGTATGCTATATTCCTATAAATCCCCATATTCATTTAGCTAATAATTGAGTGAACAAAATGACGGTATGAAAGCTGGAATACCGTACCGTAGGTTAAGTTAAGCATTACAAAAGTTTAGGATGGTCCATCCTACAATATTTTAATTTAACCCGGAACAAGTGGCTATATATTTTGGGGATTTATTTCCTAACTTTTATATTTTTTCAGTGCTCACCCAGTTGTAAGATTTCGTTCCTTTTTAACTTTTAACTAACTCTTCTTTACCTTTACTTCTGCCAACCTCCCACCCACCCAAATAGCATTACAATTAATACTAAAATCAGCTTCCTTGCATACTAATACTATACTTACAACTACTAATTAATAAATACTACTACTACCACTACTCCTACTATTACTCCTACTATTACTCCTACTACTACTACTACTACTACTACTACTACTACTACTACTACTACTACTACAACTGACTACCACTACACCCACCGTGAAGCATGCAGCGTTTAAACCCGCTTGCTTGAAATACTATGGAACTGGATTAAATAAATATAATTATTAATTAAATATATAAATATATATATGATAATTTTTAAGAACGCTTCTCCTTCGTTGGCTTAACTGCATCTTCTTAACCTCTGCATGGGTAATTTTAAGTGCACTGCTCAAGAGAGACTAATTACTGTTCAACGCTTCACGTCCGCTTCACAGCGACGCTTCTCTATAAAAACCCTAACACCCTCATTCTTCGACAATACATCCCGCGGCGTATGCATGAAAAACAAATGAAGCATGTTTAACATGGGAGAGGCATCTCTGTTTAAGGGATAGCGTGCGGCTTATAGTCGAGGAATGACGGTACTTGTTGTTTGGACCTGCATAATTGTACTGAATGGCGTGTGTTGCTGAGATTAATAAGAATAACATTTAACAAAAGCTTGTAAAAGATAGGAAGTAAGGAATAATTGGTTTTAAAATGTATATTGAAGGGCTCTGTTATTATTTACTTTGGGGGGATTTAGGTCCACGAAGCGGATGCTTGTCTCGTGTTGGCAAATAAATACTGCCAAGACCCGGATGCCGAAGATGCAGCCAACATTATGCGAGTTATTTCTATTAAAAATTACTCGGATGAGATCCGTGTGATCATTCAACTTATGCAATACCACAATAAGGTACATTATTAATCCATTTACAACAGCAGTTCCTTTGGGATGGGAAGGTATTTTAGGATTTAATTAATGTCCCCTGGGGGGGTCATAAAAGCAAATTTGGGGTGTGGGAATTACTCGGATGGAGTATTATAGCTGGAGAGGGCAGTTTCCGCCCACGGGTTTCTTATCTCAAATTAAATAATCAATGCAATTAAAATTAAATTACCATACGACGTCCTCCTAAGCTGGGATTAATAAATCCCTCCTACAAAATACTTTTCCAGGGTTACAACGGCCCTTAAGGTTTCTACCTTACTAGACTCTATTCTTGAAGGGGTTTACTTGGATTTTACGGGGTTTCTAGTGGGTTTCTTAGTCTAATAAAAAACCTCTAAAATATGGGGAAAAGAAAAGATGACCCCTGATTTCGAAACTTTTGACATGATTTTTGGTGTTTGGATGGTTGTAGGCGTACCTGCTAAACATTCCCAGTTGGGACTGGAAACGAGGGGATGATGTGATTTGTCTTGCAGAGCTCAAGTTGGGCTTCATCGCACAATCCTGCCTCGCTCCCGGATTCTCAACAATGATGGCCAATCTATTTGCCATGCGATCCTTCAAAACTGTAACTAAAACCCCATTCATCTCTTATGCTAAAAACATCCTAAATATAATTTCACCCTTGAACTATTGACCTTTTCAGTCGCCGGACACGCAAGCCTGGCAGAATGACTATTTGCAGGGGACCGGCTGTGAAATGTACACTGAAACGCTTAGTCCTTCCTTTGTTGGAATGACCTTTGCCCAAGCCTCCGAGTAAGGGATCCACATATGTAAAAAAAACACAATATAATGTCTAACTTTACTAATTAATTGATAAATCGTTGCAGACTTTGCTTCATAAAACTAAAGTTGCTGTTGCTAGCGATGGAAACAAAGTCTGATGATGGGAATGATGCTAAAATACAAATTAATCCTAGAGCAGCCAAAATACAGGCAAACACCATTGGGTTCTTTATAGCACAAAGTGCCGATGAGGTCAAGAGGTCAGTAGGTCCCGTTTTTATTTGAGCCCTTTAATTATTTACAAGAGGTCAAAGTTAATTGGCTATTCTTCTTTTTTAATTACTCTAGGGCCTGGTTTTACTGCAAAGCCTGCCACGACCACGTCATGGATGAAACGCTCATCAAAAAGTGCAAATGTAAAAACTGTAAGTTACCACAAAACCGGAAGAAAAACCTTTAAAAAACCCTGTGTTTTATTTTTACAAGTTTTATTAACATTATTTATTTATTTTTTAATCATTGATCCAACTCAAAAAACCCTATAAAGTAATCCCTTTACTCTAAAAACCCCGCACCTTATCTATTAAAAAAGATGGTTAGAAGCCATGGAAGATAAGTCGCGGCTAATAATCGAGGAATTACTCTACTTGAAACTTCAATCCGCTGCAATCCAAACCAATAAATACATGAATTAATTACTAAAAAGACTAAAGTACAAATTGATAAACTTTTGGAAGTTAAAGAATCCGGTTTTTTGATTAGTTATTTTGGTTAGGATAAAGGATGGTATGATATTTGATTAGATATTGGAAGAATGCTCCTAATGATGCAGAATGTGGAGTTGTCAGCTCCAAATGGACGAACAAATAGTGATCAGGGTGGGTATGAATGCCACAAACAAACACTAAATAATATCTCTCAAAATATTATATTATTCCCTTTCTATTTTTTATCATCTAAAACAAAACATCTCGCTATTGTTTCCATTCTATCTGCCCTTGTTATCCACTTTTTTATATCACGTACTTAGTTTCTTTACAGTTTTAATCATCTTTTTTGGACTATTTCTTTATCTGAATACCACTAATTATGGGAATTACCCGTGTGCCAGTTTCCCTTACTTGGCCATCATTACTTTCTTACTCCCAACATCACACTTTACTTTACTTAAAACTCTACACTAAAACGGGCCAGTAAAGGCTAACATATTTGACTTTTTTGCATGAAATCCTACACTCGATTCAGTTGGATTAATAATATTTGTAAAATACAATCTAAGCCATTCTATGCTGGATTATTCTCCGTCTAAATAACCAACAAAACGGTTCATGCATAACTAGAAAATTAATTGGAAGAAATTGGATGGATTGTCTGCATTTGTTTGGTCTACTCTTTATTAACTTTCACTCCCTTTTTTTAAATAATATAATCTATAACTTAACTTTTACTCTTTGTATTTCTTTATAAATTTAATAAAAAGTCTATAGTTAATGCTTATTATTAGCTTATAAATCCCTATTTAAAATCCTTTATTTTTTCAGTGGCAACGTTTCGAAAGGGAGTCCGTGCCGTTCAAGCTGTCGGACGTGCTAGTGAGTCTCACATTTTTCTTGTACTTTCTCTCCCTAATTAACCATAACTATTATTATCTGTATAAATGGTAGTCAATAAGATATAGATAGGGATTTGTAGGACATTTCTGGCAAGTCAGAACTCAGGTCTTACAGTTCTAAGGTTGGCCCACTTGGAAATTATATTGCATTTTTTAACGTGAAAATGTTTAAAAGTTGTCTAAAGTTGGCCAAAGAGTGAAATGATTATAATAAGGATGTGGGTTAATTTATGAAATAGGAGTTACCTTTCCGGTACTTTCACTGATTTCTCTCTTATTTCCATCTCTCTATCTCCTCTCTTGAAATCTATTTCCTAAAAAGTAGGAAGAAGACTCTAACTCTACTTTCTATAATCTGTTCTTTATTTGTCTCTGCCATTTATTTTAGTAATTACTTTGTCATAATAATATCCGTGTGAACTTCGAGTGGATGTTTACAAGAGTGTGGTCTTCATATTCTTGTTCATTATTTATTTTTAAAAACTATAAAAAAAAGTTATTAGAGCTGTCGTTGGTGGTGTTATTCATCATTCGTTCGTTGTGGATGTGTCTCAGTCTCCTAAATGCTGCTGCTGGGTGGGATTGATCTGTTGTTGAATGTATTTAATTAATGTGTGGTTTTTGTGCTGGATGACTGTTGTTTTCAGTGTGGATTGATTAATGTATTTATTTTACTTATTTTTCATGCTCAAGCCGAGCCTAACCCTTCATTTCAATAGCTATAAATATTTTGGTAATATTATCCAAACAAACTAGAACTTTAATTCAATTTTTTACTCGATTAATTTCAGACCAAATTGATCCTCTGTTTATTTACCTAAAATAACACCTAGAATTTGGTGAAAGTGTTGTTGTATATTTTTATAAGGTTTAAACTACAAAATCTTAATTAATAAAAGGCTTAAAAACCTGCCAGAGTTACTTTGTATGATATTACCAAAGAATAAAAAGGCTTATGAGTGAAAAAGAGGATATAAATGATTTAATTAATGTTGTAAATAGTGACAGGGATATAAAATGAAGTTAACCAGCAATGTAGACCTTTTCTCTTCTTGTGATGTTCTCTATGTGTTTTTTTCTATTTGTTTGTCCGCGTCCCAGGCGATGACTATACGCCATTTCCACCTGGTAAGTCCCGTCTTAAAATGTCAGCAAAACCACCCCCACCCAACCACCCACCCACCCACTTTCAATGCACTTTTAATCACTTGCAAATATTATATGAATTAAATATCAATATCTATATAAAAAGTAAAAAGTATTCAAGATACGTGTGAAGTGAAAGTAAATCAAGAGATGAACAACGATTTCCGGGCACTCGATAGTCATTTTTCCTTAATAAATAAATAGTTCATCATAGTCTGTAGTTTGTGCATCTAAAACTAAGTAAGTAATACCCATGTTTTGTGTTTAAAAGGATTTCCTTTTTTTTAATTAATTAAATATCTTATTCCCAAGAAATATACCAATCCCTTCCAATTAATTAATACCAAATGCTATTTTAACTTAACGTGTGGGCAAGTAAGCTTCAGACTTTGTTGGGTAGTTTTTAAAACTTACTTGGTTTAATTCACCCATTTCCTCTTCTAGTCAATCTAGTCATAAAGCTTAAAGTTTGATTATTTATTTAGAAAAAGATAAACTGGGAAGTTTAGTTGGATGTCGTGTATGTTTTGGCCATGAATGAATGGTAGTTGTAAGTATTAGAAAGTAAGTATAGTTAGTTAGTTACCGTATTTCAGGAAATTACTCCCCCTGGAACAGAAAACAATTTTTTTTTAATTTTTCCTTTGAAACAATAACTTCCCAGGGGATCAATTTCCGGAAATACGTAGATTCATCGTAACGTAACGTTGTTCTTGACCGTAAAATAATGCTTAGTTGGATGCTATTAATAAGTTTGGGTTCAAAAAAAGGTGATCTCGTTGATTATTAATTAATTTTGTTGCAGTTTTTTGTAGCCTGGAGGGTGCTGGAATTATTTCAACGTTTTCTTTCCCAACTTTTCGTTGCAGAAATGTTTTTATTAGCTTAATTTCTACAAATGAACTAGAGATGACCTTTGCCCTTGCTTGCTATCCAGTTGATTAGTAGACAATAGTCTACAGTTTTTGAGTCTTTGAACTGATTATTTTTGAAAGTTGTTAAATAAAATAACAAAAAATTAGAGAGATTTCAGTAGATAAATATTCTAGGTTGGTTGGTCTAGTCGTAGAGATTATTATATTTATTAGTAAATTAATTATATTAGTCTGTAAGGAAGGAGGATGGTTTTGGTTTGATTGTTGGATGTCGAAATAAATGATACTACTACTACTACTACTACTACTACTCTACTAATGAATTAATAATTAGGTGGATGCGTATTATTATTTATAATAATTAATGATGATTAATTAATTAATGATTTGGTAAATTAAAAGTATTTGGTGGTGTTTGGTTGTATTATTAAAGGAGAGATAGACCCAACTCTGAATCCTACCTTCACTCCTCCAGAAATTCCAAAGACGGTTCATATTCGAGGTAGATCATTTCATTCTAAATCACCTCAGCCACACCCACTTTATCACTCACCCCCTTAAGTACATTATTATGCTAACCCTGTATAATACCACACCCCCTTTTCCACATATACCTTTCAACCAAATGCTTACTCAATTATTCAACATTATGTAAAAGTAAATACGAATTTTTGAAAGTTTTCAACTGAACCGATTTGGAGATTTTCCCTGCTCTTTTTCCTTAAATAATGGGATGGTCTAGAAAAAACAGTCTTTTTTTAAAAAAATCATACTTTTCAACGCTAGTATTTCTGGGTTTTTTGGACCACCACATTTAATCATTTTTTGTATATTTGGATCTGAAACGGCTTTCGTAGTGATGAAAGACGTCTCTATTTCTAGCTGTATTTCTCTCTAACAAACCTTCAATGGACTGTAATCTTACTCTAATTTTTAGCATTGTGTGTAGTAGTGTAGCTTTTTGTAATTAATATCCTCCTGCTTCAGGGTATCCTTCACTTCATCTATGTACGCTTCTTTAATTAATATCATTCCGTTAACATTTATAACTTTGGGAAATAACTGTAATAAACAGTAAAAAAAACTGGGGAAAATTGTTAAACTTTTCAATTGAAAAGAATAGTTATTTCCAAAAGTAAATGATTTTCTTTACCGTATATTCCCGAAATACAGCCTGGTGGAAATAATAGTAGCCCTACATTTAATTGCACCCCCGGTAGTAATTTAATAGTAGCCCTGGCTGTATTTCCAGAATATATTGTATCCTTTGCTTAACATCCTTCCATCTGCTTCTGCTAAATTCCCTTCCTATCTTCTTTGACTTTCTCCTGTGCAATTTCAAGTTTTAACGCTTATCTAAAACTGAATCTACTTTTTCCTACCTCTTTTGTCCATCTCTTTTCTATTTAGCGTTAAAAATAATAGGAGCCTCTCGTAGATTAGTAGTAATTAGATAAAAGTATTACTAAAAGATAATCTCTGAATTTAAGGCCAGTTTAAAAGCAATCGTATAAGTTCTATAACCTGCCAGTACGTAGATACACGTTTCTAGTTTGCAAATTCCTTCTTAACGCGATTATGAGTAATAAGAAAGTGTTTCCAAAATCTTGAATGTAGTAGCCGATGGTTAAAGATTAGTTTAGAAGATTAGATAAGATTAGTAGAAGATTAGTGCGCTTTTGCATATAGAACCGCCTAAAATCACAAAATAGTATTAGCCATGCTGCAAGCCATTAATATTAAGCATAAGACAGTGCAAACCGTACATTTCCAATTACAAGCCCTGTCCTACCTCTCTAATTAGCAGTCACTTACGAATCGTTATCAAGTCCTCCAATATAAGTAACACTTATAGTAACATCATGGGATATTAATTGGAAATATATGGTAGGGTACTAACTTAACCTAAAGTCTCACCCCCAAGCCGCATGTTCTGGAGCAACCATAACTGCCTGTACTAAAGCGGGTTGTAAGCGAACAGCGGGATGGAGAGACTTTGGACCAATAGTTGCTAGTAAAGTCCCCCACCCACCCTATTATTTTGTACAATGTAATAAATAAGAAGCTTTGTAATTTATCCCAGATCGCATTATGTATCTTGCAGGCCAGGATAATGCCCGGGATCGTGTCGACTCTTCTGCAGGTAGAAAAACCACAACCATCCCATCTCTTCTTCACTCCAACCAATTATAATAACCATACGTCAGACTATTAGTCCTTACTATCTCGTTACTAAGAAATACCATTTATTAAACTCCCATATCCATCATTATGATATGCTCCATCTCTTTTATTATCGCCAACAAAAAACCTACTTCCAATACAGGACTAAAGTACTATTCCTATCGCTTTTTCCCATCTCTATTTCAGCCGGGATGAACCAGATAGCTAAACCGAGGTTGAATTCCATAGCGGGTCCTCCAGGGAAGACCCCACCCTCCGGGGGGAAGAAGGCTGTCCCCACCGATAACCAGGTTGCCAGTCCTCCCAATTCAAACAGGTACACTATCTACATGGACAGATCTAGCCTTGGGTTCATTTATGACCTGCCCGTAATTCATTGACAATTGGCCGCGGCGTATGTATGAAAACAAAATGATATTTTAAAGCATGATTAACATGTGAGAGATATCCCTGTTTAACATGTAAAGGATTGCGTGCGGCTTAATTAACGCGGGCGGCCTATCGTCCAACAACTCCGGTAGCTTATTTTAACAAAGCGATTGCTTTTTAGTATTTATTTCCAAAGTTTCTCTGTCCATTTACAAACAGAATGGCAGAGTATTTTAGAGGAGTAATTGTTTTTTGAGAAATGTGTTTGATTGGGTTAAAGGTTTAGTAAATCCTGACAATGGATGAGTAATTGTAGAAAGAAATAATACGGATGAAATGATGATGGGGTGTGGTGGGGGTGTGACGGTGTTTGATAATGTGAATTTTTACAGAACCGTAGAGGAAAGTGCTCTAGCCGGCTACCATCTCTCTTATGAAGTTAAAAAACTCATGTAATTACTAATTACTAATTACTAATTATATTTACCTCTTTATACCTATAAATTATATAGTAAATACAACTAAAAGACTCAATTAATATCAACGAAACTCTATCTGTAAGGTGGGAGGAATCAATCCACACTGAAAAAAAGTAAAATTGCTCCTAATATCTATCCTGTTTTCCTTCCCATTAAAAAGTTCCCCCGAGGAATTATTCCATGGATTATTAAATATTCCTCCTATAATCTCCCAATATAAACTTTAATTCCCCCACGGGAAACAAAAAAAACGAAGCTGCCTAATTCTAGGTTGTACAAAATGGTAATTTTGATAGATCATGAAATGCTTAGACCTTTCTTTCACCTTTCCAGGCCAACAAGCAGAGCTCAAGCAACAGCAAACGGAACAGGAAATAACACAGCCAACCAACTCCAAGTAGGAATAGCAGACGACCAAGCCAAGGACTTTGATTTTGAAAAAACGGAGATGAAATACGATTCTACAGGGATGTTCCATTGGTCACCCTCGAGGTCAATCGAGGATTGTATTTTAGACAGAAACCAGGCAGCCATGACCGTCCTAAACGGTCATGTAGTCGTCTGCCTCTTTGCCGACCCGGACTCTCCCTTAATAGGACTTAGGAACTTGGTTATGCCCCTTAGAGCCTCCAATTTCCACTATCATGAGCTCAAACACGTGGTAATCGTAGGCTCCTTGGATTATATCCGCAGAGAGTGGAAAATGCTGCAGAACCTTCCTAAAATATCCATTCTTAATGTAAGAAATCCTCTAAAGATTCCAAAGTATAGATTGAGTCTTTTTTTAAACAAAGATTTGTAAATATATTTCAGGGTTCCCCACTAAGCAGAGCTGACCTCCGGGCCGTTAACGTTAACCTTTGTGACATGTGTGTAATCCTGTCTGCCAAAGTGCCCTCTAATGATGACCCTACATTGGCAGACAAGGAGGCTAT
Organism: Hydroisotoma schaefferi; assembly: GCA_034682405.1. Lineage (NCBI taxonomy): Eukaryota > Metazoa > Arthropoda > Collembola > Entomobryomorpha > Isotomidae > Hydroisotoma > Hydroisotoma schaefferi. The sequence continues at coordinate 3,094 of JAQFZX010001888.1, read as the reverse complement.
CCTTGCCTCCTTGAACATTAAGGCCATGACGTTCGACGATACTATTGGGGTCTTTAGTAAAAACTCTAGTGGGAATGGGACGGAGAGGTCCAGTCCACTGGGAAGTCCTATTGTTTTACAACGAAGGGGATCCGTCTATGGATCAAATGTCCCGATGATTACTGGTAAGATACATACTGCTCAAGTTGGAATATGTAAGGAAGGGGTGTATTAATAATCGTTATTTATTTAAAATAATAATCCTCAGAGCTTGTAAACGACAGCAACGTCCAGTTCTTGGATCAAGACGATGACGACGACCCCGACACCGAGTTGTACTTAACTCAGCCTTTCGCTTGTGGAACTGCTTTCGCTGTTTCCGTCCTTGACTCTCTTATGTCAACCGTAAGAGAGGAATAGAACCCCCGTTAAGTATTAAGTTAATACCGTAAAATACTTAGTAAATTGGGGTGCTTCTTTTGCAGACGTACTTCAATCAAAACGCACTGACACTGATACGTTCGTTGATAACGGGAGGGGCGACCCCGGAGTTGGAGTTAATTCTTGCAGAAGGGGCCGGCCTAAGGGGGGGCTACTCTACCCCGGAAACCCTGGCTCACAGGGATCGATGCAGAGTAGGTCAGATATCCCTTTACGATGGACCTCTTGCTCAGTATGAAAATGCCAAGTATGGGGAACTATTTGCAGCCGCTTTGAGACAATATGGCCTACTCTGCATTGGTCTTTATAGGTTACTCCCTATGTAAGTTCACATATGCTAGTCATTTACAATATTTCCCCCTTGATAAAAATTCAATGCCAGCATGTTAAGAAATGATGGTAAGAAAGAACTGTAATTGTGTTCTTATCGGGGGTGTCTCTATTTCTTTATTTCCGGCCTATCCTACTTCCTACGACAACTACTGTAATGTCTGGATGGGGGTGTGCCAGGTTCCGAGACGTGTCTGCGAATCCTGAAGCAGCCTCAAAACGATACGTAATCACAAATCCGCCCGATGATTTTAGCATTTTGAACTCGGACCAGGTGGGTCAATCAACTCTTTTTTAGTAGTATTTTTACTATTTATTTATCCCCACTTGTCCACAGCCCTCATGCCAATTCCCTGTCAGGAATATATAGAGATAGAAATCCCACGAAATCAAATAGTATCACGTAGTTAGTTGTAGTAAATCGAAATGCATCTTGGCTCAAGGACAAAAGTGGAAGAGACCACGAATAAATTAACTTGCTCTAGATTAGGTTTAAAAAATACATCCCCATGGACAGTATTACAGATTATATGGCAACTGTCATTCTGATGCTCGACTTGGAGCGGTAAAATATAGCTATTACGGTACCGGTACCGGAAAAGCAAGTCCATACTACTACTGGAAGTGTTTCTACCGGTAAAATACAGCTATAACGGCACCGGTACCGGTAAAGCAAGTCCATACCACTACCGGAAGTGTTCTTACCGGTAAAATACAGCCATAACGGTACCAGTACCGGTAAAGCAAGATTATACTACTACCGGAAGTGTTCCTACCGCTAAACTACTACACTTGAAACCAATCCAGAACCGGCAAATACCTTAAGCTTCGTCCTTAACATTAAAATAGCTGTACGGGGAAGTTATTGTAATAAATACGGGACATAAAATAAACTGCAACTCCCGTAATCTTCCCCCTACTAACTACAACTAAATATTTGTAAAGTGTTGGTAGTATTATTCTTTGTACAAGGTCAGGGGATGTGCCAAATGACATTCAAAATGTAATCTCTTAAGCTCCCTGTCTCCTTCTTAACATTTAGTATTGGTTGGTTGGTTGGTAGTGCTAAGTGGTTGCTCAAAATGACTCTCATTTATTTATTTATTCATCCCCCTCCGCCTGCCTAGCCCCCCCCCCTTCCTTCCTCTTTCTAAATCCCCATAACATTCCTCACTATCCCTGTTGCATTTTGGTAAAAAATTCCATAAAGTTTTGGCTGGGTTTGTTTCATAGTCGAAGCTTCCACTTCACTTTACACTTATTAGATTATTATTTATTGGTATAATTTAGCTCTTTTAGTCTCGACTTCAGCAGAGTTGTACAACATCTGCAGAGTTGTAACACAATTTCATAACGTGATTTCTAAATGTCTTTATCCTCCGAATAATCTAGTTAGTATTCCTAGTAGTTGTAGTAATAGTTTCTTTATCCCATCAAATCTTCATGGAGTAATCCTGTTCCTGTACTATAATCTGATTTATTTATTGGGAAATTATTATGGGAATTGGGAAGGAATTTATAATCATATTTAAGTTTGGATGTGTGACAATCCACGGGAAATTTCACTTTTTCATAAACTTTAAGCAGACATTCCCATCGAAATGTTACCGAGTTTAACGGAAATACAACCCGGGTTACTATTAAATTATGGAGGTATTCATGGTCCAGTGTTAATGTTTGGTAGAGACTTATTCAGAGGTTTTAATTTGGAGATTTACGCTTTTATTTTTAGAGAGATGTAAGTGTTTGATGTATTTATTTATAAAAAATATGAGGATTTTGCTTGGTCGTCCACACATACTTTAGTTTTTGGACACTCGACATTAATGTTGTTGATGAAGGAGTTTATTTATCCTTTTGGATGGGACCACTTGCCATGAAATAACAGAATTGGGATTCCAATGTGTCATAAAAACCTCATTTAAATCATACAACATCTTTATGAATGTTCCGTATTATTGGATTACTTTACCAGTTGGATTATAACTCATCTCTTCCCCTCTAGACCAAACTGTCCTTAATATTTACAATTTTTACAGATTCCATTACAATTTCTAGACTTTGGGTAAACTGCTTTGAACCTAGTTATAGTGGTACGTTGGGTTAAAACTTCAGTTTTACTTTCCTGTTTCATTTCGTCATTAATTTAATTAATTAAGCTGTGAATTTGCAACATATAAAATGACTTTTAATCCCTCATTCATTCTCCTAATTTCAGTCCGTACAATTCCCTACTTTTGACCTTTATTTTATATTTTGGACCCTACAAACAAATCTAATAGATTAATTAAACCCACGATTTGTATTAATAAGCTTTATGTTGATTACAATATTATGACTGTTA